>VZSZ01001514.1:0-118048 GCA_013398815.1 Ibidorhyncha struthersii
CCCCACCCCCACCCCCGACAGCAGTTTCTAAGTGATTGATAACTTTGCACAGGAAACAGAAACTGGTGTGAATTCAGGATGAAGGGATGGTTGCTTGTACTTGGCATTTCCTGCCGGTTCCGTGGTCTGCCGAAGCTTAAATTTCATTCAGAAGTAGTTTTCGTCTGTTTCTTTGGTAATTATTTCCATTACGGGGATTCTGTTTCAGAAGGGAAAGGGTTTGGCAGGGGTTTATCAGTAGTGCTCTGCTCAGCTCTGGCTCTGCCATTTGCTGTGACCATCTCCTCCTTGCTTACCTGCAAACCTTCCACATCTGTGGTGTTTCCAGAGGAGAGGAGATGGGCGGCAGGAGGAGGAACAGAGCAGGAAAATTCAGAAGAAGTCATATGTGCTCAGTGGAATGGCAGTGATTTTCTCTTTCCCTGCCCTAACTTCGGGATCACTAGAGCAGAGCCCTCAGGGCTTGGGTACTTACCACTGCTGGGCTCCGACTTTTCTGGAAGAGGCTGTGGCTTTGTGTCCATCCGGGTTTACCCCGCGCAGCACAGGGTGCCAAATCAGCGGATTACGCTGCAGCCGAAGGGCCCCTAATTAGGAAGCATTGCGTTTTCATAGGCTTTCCTTTGACTTTCTCTCCACATCCCAGGCTGTGCCAGCCAAAAATTACAGTTGGAAGTTAACACTGTGGTCCTTCCTCAGCAAAAGTATTTATCCCAATAAGGATTTTACCAGTGTAAGGATTTAAGGACCTGATTAGGTGTTCTCTGCCCTTGAGGCCACCACCCTTCGGGGTGTGCAAAGAGTGGAGAAGGCACTTGCGTAAAGATTTATCTAAAACAAGGCAAAAAGTTTACAGGCCCTAAAAAAAGTTCTTATGCAACTTATTGTTCATTAAATCATTTCCCAAAACAGGTGGGGTTTGAAGGTTCATTTCAACTCTCATAAAAACAGAGATAAAAATTTAAGAGTTAAATTTCCCTGAATTTTTTGCTCCTATGAAAAACAAATCCCCACCCACCTTGACCTTTTGGATTCTGCAGTGACATCTGTGCTCAGTTACTTATTGGGCTGCTCCAGAAAAACCTGGAAAATATTCCCCTTTCAGCAGTCGATTCCTAACTTTACCGATCTAATTTAATAGAGAGGGAGGCAGGTTCTCCCCCAGTACCGAGACTTGTATCTTCAAATGGTGTCTCCCTGCTATTGGATGAGGCAATCTTAAAGTGAGTTTCAACAGGTCTCGTTACACGAGAAAAGTTATTAAATACTACCGCAATCTCACAAAAGAAGAATAAAAGCAATGGATTTTTTGGGGGGGGGAACGAGCAGTTTGCATCAGTATTTTTCTGACTGATTCAAAATCCTTTGCAAAAGCTGTTAATTACACCATTTTATATTTAAAATATATTTTTACATTAGTTTAGGGTTTCCTATCCTGGAAAGTGACAAATGTGAAACTACCCCCATGTCTCGGAATTGGAGGAATTCTACATTTTCCATCCTCAGAGCAAACATGCAGGTAAGATACAGAACACTGTCTCCTGAGGAGCGCAGATGACTGCAGACCCCTGTAAGCTGCTAAGGAAGATTTTAGGATGGCAGTGCTCCCATCAAACCCCAGAAGGGTTCAGGCTGGATATTCACAGTAGTCCCCTCAGGTCTGAACTTCTGAAAACAAATCTGTAAACCGCCAATGTGGGCACGGACGGCTTGGTGCAGCATGCTGTGGTACAACGTGTACGATGACCCACTTTTCCTGGAGCGGCAAATCAATCACTGCATCGCCACACATCAGTTTCGGAGCCGTAGTGACGGAAGTAGCTTTGTTTCACATTAGCAATTTGGGTGGGCAGAGAAATGGAAAGATGTATGATGGAGATCCAGAGAACAAAATTAAACACGGTTAAATGAGAATCCATTTCCTGCAGTATCTCTTTGCCTGCGGCACGCTGTCTATCAACAATACACAGGTACAAATTGGCCGGGAGAGGTATCTTTAACTATCCAAACAGAGAAAACTGCATTAGCAGCATGTTGCTCTGCCGGACTGGTGCCGTGTGTCTGGGGAGCGTGTACATTAGGACAGCTGATCCTTTCCCAATGACTGGAGTGCTGTGGCGTGATTAAAATAACTGCTACTGTATGAAGAGGTTGTAAACGGACATTGTAATACCGTGCAGTTAAACCAGATTGATGGGTGTTCTGCAAATCTTGCAATATTTACCGTTGAACACGGTGGGCACAGTCAGGGTGAAAGGAATAGGATCAGCATCTCTGGTTTGCATGGAACAGTGAATAAAAGATAACTTTTATCTTTTTTTCCCTCCTGTTTGAACAGGTAATATTTTTATGCTGCCTTCATCAACATATGGGCATCACTCCTGGGAAAGAAATGAAAGTCTGTTAATTTATTTGATCAGACATGAGAAATAAGAGAAAAATGAAACGAAGACTCGCATTTGTCATATGTTTGAATTAGTGGAAAGCTGAAGAAAGCAGAAAAATATTGCCAGAAGTTCAAAGATGAGAGGGTTTATTGAATTAGAAAAATATTAATAGCATTAATCATTTCCAAAACAGGCTTCTTAACATCTATAATGACTATATAAAGGATTGGGGAAATAAAAATCAGAGAAAAAAAAAATCAGATATAGAAAGTTACACTTTTTTGTGTTTGGAAAGAAAGGGTTGAGTTTTCACTGGTTTACATCCAGCCAGCCTCTCTGAAATGGTTAAACTGTCGGGAAAATACCCGATGAGGATCTCGCCCTGACAGGATAAATCAACATGAAGTACCTGAGAAACAGGTACAGTTCAGATTATAGGTAATGTGAGGTATAAACTTCCAGGTTAATTCAGCAGCCCTAGTTCCTGTCTAGCTTCACACAGAAAGGAAACGAAGAATGCTGAACTTGGAGTTTCATAAATTATGTCATTGCAGTTACTTTCTTGCAGCCTCAGGATAGATGCATTCTTCTCAGAGTACGCTGTGAGGCTTTGGAAGTCTTAACAAGGCATCTCAGAACCCGCTGAGAAACAGAGGTGGAGGGCAAGCAAAGCAGCTGTGAGGGGGGGAAAAAAAGAGCACTTTATTTCAATATAATCATAGCGATGGGCTGTGTTGTTTGATTTGCGCAGACATAAAAATAGATTAACCCGGAGAGGCAGGTAAAGCAAAATGTATGAAAAATGTTGGTGGGTGATGCAAACTCTAGGTAAAGACATACGCTGTAGGTCAGAGATTACCTCAAGTATTATTAGGCTGCACATCTGTAGCAGTACCAGCGTTATATGAATGAGGGTATCTGAGTGCTGACTCGAGTGATGGTCCAAGGTGTCCTGGCTGGGCAGTGTCCCACACGGTTTTGCACCGGGTTCTTTTGGAAGAGCCGTACGTTTCTTGTCCTGTGGTCTATAAAAGGAACCTCCACCTTAGGGTACCCTTCGGCTAAATCATTCAGAAGACACTTAGTCACATGCTGAAACACTTGAAAGCTTCATCTTAATCTTGAAGTCATACAGCTCTTTTGTCTCCTGAAATGGCTTCAAAATGATTGTGTTCTGTAAAAGTGTGTGGAGGGTCAGACTGATCAGCAATGAGTTTCTCTCTTTCAAAAGCAACTGCAGTTCAGAGTCTCGTGGTATGACCTTGCTAGGGCTCTAAGTGTGTGTTTAATTCACAAATCCTCTCTTGTTAAAAGAAAAAAAGAAGAAAATCTATTACCAGCGTAGCAGTGAGCAGAGCAAGCATGTTAATGACTGGAGCTGAGGGATGAGCATGGAAGACCCATCTTACTGTCCTGCTTGTCTGTTA
This sequence comes from Ibidorhyncha struthersii, assembly GCA_013398815.1. Taxonomy (NCBI): domain Eukaryota; kingdom Metazoa; phylum Chordata; class Aves; order Charadriiformes; family Charadriidae; genus Ibidorhyncha; species Ibidorhyncha struthersii. The sequence goes on from VZSZ01001514.1 coordinate 3,815, forward strand.
CCGTGTAAGTAGCTCACCAGAAATATAATGTCTCTGCAGAATTTAAGGTGGAAACTAATGAGACAACAGACTGATGAACTTTCATTGTTGATGAAAAAGATTGTTTATACGTTTTGATAACATTTGAGTTCAATGTAAGCATTGGGAACATCAGTTGCAGAAAAGCAAAAATCCTTTTGACTGGGAAGGCTCTATCCAGCCTCGATGTTTTTAACAGTATCGTACAGCTTGCCAGTGAGATATCTGCAACTCTCAGTTTTTTTCTACATAGCGAAGTTGACTCAAGGACAGGCAGGGTTTGTAGGCAGCATGAACTCAGGCTGAATATAAGCTGCTGTAAGGAACAGCATGGGTGCAGTGCGCTGCACCTAGACATATTATAGACACAGTTAATATCAGCGATCTTCTTGTCTCTAGTAACCTCAACTTCCAGACCACTTGTCTTCCAGAGAACTCCAGAAAGGCAGTATCACAATGGGATGCATATCTAGTCCTTTAAAGGCCTCATGCATTACAACCAAAACATCAGACTCCATCTTTACCCCTGTAAGTAAATCAGAGAGAATGAAAAAAATTATTAAAAGTGGAATTTCTGCTCTTCCTTTCCCCCTCTTCCATTTCACTGCTACTTTCCGTCAAAGGAGTTAGTGCAACGTGCCCCTGCCTTCCTGCATGGATGTCAAAAAGATGTGTCAGAACCTACTTGTGAAGGGTAAAGTCACAGGCGTGCAATGGTCCCAAGGGGGAGAGGCAGTAATGGCTCTGTGACAAGACGTGACCTTCTAATATAAACCCATTGCAAATGGTGTCCAAAGCCAGGCCTCTGAAATTGCTCCACAATGAAGACCAATCAAGCAGACTGCAAATATACTTTCCTAGCCAATCCCAGGAGAGCACTTTAAGGCAAAAAAACTCACCCTCTTCTATAAATAGTAGAACCGGTCTCCAAATCTGTTTAAGGAAAGAAGATAAAGTTAAAGAGGAACATTTGCCAAACCCATGTTCTTTTGGAGATACACTCTTTTTGAGTGCAGGTCTAAGATGATGTGCAAACTTGTATGGTCTGGCTGCCTTTTTTAGTTGGTAATATCTTACAGCAGCTTGTATAGATGTGAATAATTACATTCCAGAAATGAACGTAGCCCCTGGCTGGGGGGGGGGGGGGGGGGGGGGAGGGCTTGACAGAACAAGGAAAGAAATATAATTTTTGTGTCACAGGGACAAGTAACTCTTACTTTATTTTGGGCCCCGTGTATTGCAATAGAGAAATGCAGGTTACAGATTGCAGCATAGTTCTGTCTTTGCCATTCCTCTCTGGTTCCACAGATCTGTGTTTGTTGTGTTTTTTTCTTATAACATTATCAGTTACTCAGATATGGGCTTGTGTGAAGCAGTCTGGATTTGAGTGTGGACAGGCAGTACATTAGCTAATATGATTCCATTAAAAAGGGATTCCATAGCCAGTGCCCCAATTAAATGAAGAAGTGTCAATATTAATAAACCTTCTAAAGAAAGGGATAAAATCCGATACCCACAGTGACCCCACAGACGTGAGTGCTAGTCAGATCAATACATACCTATAAGCACTGATGGAAATAGCTAAACAACAAAAACATATCTAGGCCGCTGAGATTTGGCACTACAGCACACCCATAAAGTATCCTTCATTTTCTCCAGTTTTGCTTTCCATTCCCTTACTCTCCAGCCAAAGATCAGTACCATGAGCATAAGCTACCTGTCTGCAAACAGTTTCTTGCTAGAGTCCATCCTGTTTCCTCTTGATGTCTGGTCTAAAAAGGGTTTCTTGGAAGTGTAAAGATGCTGTCCAAATAGTTGAATAAGCACTAATCCAGCCCCCTGCCAGCTTACATCCCTAATGCAACTGAAATGATTTTCATTCATCTTTTCAATTGTCATCATATATAGATCCACTGTAGCTGGGCACAACTCCACTGATGTAAATGACTGGGCATTCACTTTCTTGGAACTACACCTACTTGGATCCAAGTCAAAGTTTTGCCAATGCAAGGAGGGATGTGACCAAATACCACAAAAATGCAGTTGTTACTTTCTACAGTGTTCCGCTGCTTTGGAAGTGTGGCAAGACTGTGCCCTTATCTTTTCTACCCAGATTTCATGTTCACGATGCATATCTTCGTGCCACCAAGGTCTGGTGGTTACAATGCACTGTGCTCACAGCTACGGTGTAGGAGGGTTGAAAACGTTTTAGAATTTCAGCATCTGTTTTATGTTGATTTCAGGAGGAGAATGGGGGAAGGGGATGCCAAGTTCCAGAGAACAATAAACACTTCGGGCCAAATTCTCCCTTCGTCTATGCTGGTGTAAATCTAATGTCTCTTTGTTCAGCTGACAGGTAGATTTGAGCCAGTATAATATAGGGCAGAGTCAAGTCCTTTAATTTGGAAGAACACAATTGCTTCCTCTGGCCCATGCCCAAGAAAATATACTTAAAATATACAATAGATAGTAGAAGAAATTTTAATTAACAATTTTTTATAGGGGTACTGAGTAAAAGCACTCCATTTCGGACTGAAAACGAGGCTTTCGGAACTGAGCCAAAAAGGGGAATATTTATCAAAAATGCCCTAAAGAGGAGTACAATTAAAATGTGTTTAGAACCTTGAACTGTTCTGTTAATCAACATGAACTTATGGGTCCAGGTTTTAAAATAACTAATGATGTCCAAATAGATTTTAGCATCTATTCAAGGTATCATCTTAAGACACATTGTTGGGGAAAAAAGAAACTGAGAGTAAAATTGCAAGACTAATTAATAGTAAAGAAATATGAGGCCTCATAATTCTTCCCAAAACATCACAGTTAGTAAAATATTACACTTTTTTCTACAGGAGAAACACAACAGAACAACATTATTCTCGCGCGGTCAACATTAATTGCAAACTGATGGCCACTTCTGAACATGGGAGTCTTCACTGGGCCACATTTAATTATGTTAACTGCCGACACGGCAGCCCAGCTAGCTGAGCTGCTCTCAGCTGCGCCGGCCAAAGCACTCGTACCACACGGGGGAGTCTCTCTGCACGCACGGAAAAGTTCATGTTTCATAAATCACTCGCTTTGAAACCTGTACTGCAGCTTTGTCAGTTTGTCTGAGAGATAACACAAGATCCGCAACACTTGGCAGTGCAAAAAAACAAAGCCTGAACTATGATGCTTCTATAAATGAACTGATAATAAATAAGGTGAATAGGATTTTGTTGGTGGGGAAAACTGTGTCAAGCACGATTCTCTTTATTAAACACTGTTTAAGACACCAACTTGCCTGGTATTTCCATATAGAACACTAAAAACAGTTCGAGAGATCTCAGCCATCAGTTAATAAAATACTACAGATTTTATTTAATCATTTTGGAAAGCAGAGGGTGTGGCGGGTTCCTTGCATGTCATGGCAACACGTTATCTCAGCACAGCCAAAATGGAACAATGCTGGAGGAGGATTCAGCCATTTCAGTATCACGTTTTTGAATGCAATGTATAGCATAGCCTTCTACCGTGCAGTTACAGGAATAACAGGCATGGACCATGGTGTAGGCAGTCTCTGAGTATGCCCCCCCCGGGATTTAATGAGCCTTGACAAAACACACCTTTCATGAAGTACAGGCCATGAGCAGTGGACATACAGCCTGAAAATCATGTAATGGACCTTGCAGGGTGAACCATCCTCATTCCCCAAATCCATCTCAAGCCAGAGGATACAGCAGCGATGAGGCTCCTAACAATGCACAAAGGGAAGCGCTGACAGAGATCTCTCAAGGTGGCACAGGTTTTGTAGCATCAGACCATCCTAACGAGCTTTCTCTTGGATTTTTGTACATCATTCTTATGACCTTACCATGCCACACAGGAGACTTACTTTGCCAGCTCATTGTTACCTGCTACTAATACAGACTGCTGCTAGCACAATATACCATTATCCAGCAAAACAACATGTACTGACAAACAGTGTTTAGTGAGTATTGGCTACCGATCTGAGAAAGCCAGGGTCACTGCTGAACAATACCAAAAGAGGTCTCACTAGCTTCTTCTCCCTCCTCCATTGAATAAGCTGTTAATAGACAAGCTGTTATAGAGAAAAAGAACTAAATAGTTTACAAGCTCACATTTGAAGGCCTGTGAATTGCATTAGCTGAGCCAGCTGAGTGAGAGCCAAGGCAATCTCCCCACAACAGTAGAAAATGTGGCATTGAGGCATGTGGAGGCAAAGGAAGAATGACAGTGACCAGGTTTACAATATGCAAAGCCGGAATAATTACTGCTTCCTGTGGCATAGAATCTTTAGCTGAACTACGATATGGAATAAGCATCTCCTTTAAATGCACGAGTGTGCGTGTGTGTTCAGATTTTGAAACTTTCTCTCTTTTATGCAAATATCAATTTACAGCCTTAATAGAAACTCTGTGAAGTTGACTTTTAATTTGTCCCCACTGGACCTTTCCTCCTCCTACCCCTCTTTCTCTGCTCTTTCTCGGCCCTCTTTCTCGGCCACTCTCAGTATGAGCAATGACCACAGTTCTTTTTTATTACTCACTGTTTTCTTTGTGCCTACCGGTTATGAATTGGAATGTGAACCACTTCCAATTCAATTACCCGGACAATTATTTGGGATCAGGGGAACTGGAATGTGCAGCTGAAAAGTTTTGGGGACCCTCCAGTTACCAGCCAAGAGACTGACAGAGTTCTTTTTAAAATTTCTTTCTGTCCTTTAACTTTACCAGGGACATGACAGTTTTAAGAAGTGGCAGAACAAGAAAAATTATTAATAGAGAAACAGCAAAATTGAAAAGTAAAGAATAGAACCCTCAGATCATTCATTTTAAGATGTTCGGTGGCAGAAAAGAATGAAGGGAAGATGAAGGAAAGGACAGTTAAAAAACAGCCACCACTCTACACTGATCATTCAAAATTTCTAACTTCGAGAAAAGCTCAGCACCTTTCACGGGGTCAGGTTTTCACACGAAAGAATTGTTTTGGATCAAATATAATTTTTAAAAGTTTCGGGTTAAATATGTCAACCTGCTTACAAGTTTCCATCTTTGTATTGTCCTCCCAATTTCATACAGTCTTTGGTTAGAAACAAGCCAGGTGACATCTCTAAGCCGTTGCTGCAACGACAGCTGTCTGACACACTGCAGTAAGAGCTGAGGTAGCCGGTCTAACGCAGCCCTTACAAACAACCTGAGATCAGGCGATTGCTGAGAGGATATTCAGCAAAGTGTAACAGTGGCGTTTGCCGTAACCTGCACTAATGGGTAGCTATTTTTGATAGCTCATTTACCGTCCAGTTAAACCAGACAGAGATCAGCCCGACAGCAAACACATTTTTGGCTTTTTAAAAACAGATGCCTTGGTACATTATCATATAAATCGTTCACAAACTGGACTAACCTGGGTCAGTGATCCAGGTAACAGCTTTTCTAGTCAGACTTGAGCTTTGCCCATTAAACTTTGTCTCAGAATCTGAGTATCTTTACCACAGAGAAACCTTTCAGTCATGCTAACTTAGAGTATCAGCCATCTGTTGCCTTAGTCTATACTCAGAAATCCAACATCCCTCTACATGGGGGGAGAATTTCTGCCACTATTTTAAGGCCGATGGCAAAACTCCTGTTGACTTTAGAAGGGACAGAGTGACTTGCTGGCTTGTTAGATGCTCTCTTTGGCTTTCAGCCCTGCAGTAACAGTGTAGGTGAATCAGCTTCTGCAATTATATTCACTTGAGATCAGACCAAGTGGAGATTAGGCATTTTCAGGTCCTTGTTTATGAATCTTTTTCAAATGCAAAGCTCACTCTTTCAGGGTATGCCTTACAATTAGTTAATTTCACTAGAATTTCCCTTCATCCTTTTGGAACTCGTGCTTGGGCATACTTCAATATATAACCCTTTCTTCTTTATTTTTGGGAAGCTAAATCCTGAAGTCCCATCTCAGTATTTTCTGAGCAAAATTCCCTTTAAAGTCTTCAAAGAAACCATCATGTCAAGGGCAGTTTGTTTCAGTGAAAGGGTCAGGATTTATCTAATCAAACCTGGGAATTGTCCCCTTTTGTTTTGGTGGGTTGGTTTTCCTGAGCTGTTCAGTTTGCCCTCCTGTTAGATCCTTTCATTCAAGGTAGTACTTTCCTCAGGTTGGCTGATCTTTATTTCTGCTTTTAATATTCTCTATTGATTTTATTGTAGTGCACTTACATGCTGTTCAACAGTCCCCTACTACTGTAAATAAAATGAGATAAATAACTTGGCTTTCTTTCTGCATTTAAAATGTTTGGCAGCAGCCATCCCCACCCTTAACTGAGCATTTGACAGTGTTACTGCCAGGATCAGTGAGGGCAGCTCCTGAGACCTGTGTGCCCCTCACGTGTCACTAGTGTGGATCATGCTAGTTAGATAAAGCTGGCTTGGACTCTGCTGATATTACTGGCTGGCTTTATCTAGCAAGCAGAGCTACCCGTAGCATCTGTGCATCTGTTGGATGTGCTGATGGGGGCAGCTGCCCCCTTAGACACTGGCAGTAATAGCAGCGTTAACACGTGCATCTATGACCAAGCAAGATACTGCTTATCTGCAGTATACGTGGAGGTCACCGAGGCTCCTGTTCTCAGATCAGGTAGGTGTTATTCCTATCTATCACTTACAGACTTTGGCTTAACTGGTCACTTAAATAACAATGATAAGATACAAAACACACCTTCATCTTTCTTTCCTCTTGTAACTGCTCTTTGCAGACATTCCTCTGCCCTGGCCCGTTTTACTGTCCTCAGGGAAACAGCCAGCATAGTCGAAGTACAGAAGGTGCATTCGCCTTGGCTGGCAGGAGTCCATAGAGCATTCCCAGCACCCACACTCCCTTCAGATTCCTTGGTGTCGGTGCTCTTACCAGCACAGTTGGAGGTCAAAGCAACTGCTGAAGGGCTGGAGCGGGTTCTGGAGTGGAGCCTGCAGCCTGTGCTGGGCTCCGCACCGTCACAGTCTGCCGAGTCGGTGCTCATGGTATGTGGCTGTGGGGGCTGCGGTACAGACCTACCCTGAGAGCCCTGCCCTGTGAGCAGACACGGTACCGGAGCTTATTCTAGCTACTTGGAGTATTGATAGCATAGCAGCTGACTCCGACTGCTTGAATGAATGCCAGGGTCTGCTGGAGGCTCTACAGTCTGCTTGAGCCAGCATGGGGCCATCTTCATTGTTATTTCGCCCTGACCGAGACAGATTGGTCTGGGTGCAGCCTCCATGAGTTCCCAAGACTGACTGCACCAGGTCTGAGTGGCTCACTATCGATGTCCTCTACCTCTGCCAAAGTCAGAGATTTCAGCCTTACTGTGGGTGATGCTTACTCATCTTAAAGCCCTTTCTTTCACATGCAGGTTTTTTTCCTGTTGTGTCTGTAAGCTAGCACTGAAGATCGAACCTGGGCGGAGGTTCAGATCAACACTGCCAATAGACAGTTTTATTTGATCTCCAGAAATATACACCCTCTTGCAGATGTGTCTTCCTGCTGTGCCTTGCATGGCTGCAGCCAAGGCAGCCTACAAAACAGACCTTCACATGGGTATGTTCACATCCAGACATGCTGAAACAGTGCCAACATTTTCTCCAGTGTCCCAAATTTTAGAGTTCAGTGTGGAGTTGCTGCTTTTGACTCACTTTTACTTAAATATACACCTGAGATCTAAAAAGACTGTGTTCTTTTAAATTTAATTTAAATTCTCGTAAAAATAAATCTATTTCAGGAAGGTAATACAAACTGTTTTGAAAAGAGCTACGGAGTATCCCTGTAAATATATAGTGAAAACAAGTAATTAAAATAGTCAAAATAATGAGTAAAAATCACATGACTTTAAGAAAGCACATAAAGAGTAATCAAGCAGGGTAAAAGCAAATAAGATTAATTTAAGTTAGAGACTCACGTATATGGTGTATTGTATTCTTTGGACTGAACAGAAATGCATGATGTGAAACGGTGTTCTGAACTCCTTTAAAGAGTAATCTTTGTGCACAAGAGTAGTGCTGTGCAAATAAATGTTGTGAGGCAAAATAAATAAGTTTTGAGAAATGAATGACTTTAGCAGTAGTTTGCCAATTAATTAGAACAAAGAGGGAAGTCTAGCAGACAACACAAAGAGATAAATAAGGAAGAGTTCAAGTTGCCGTAACAGCTTTTGCTATTCTCTCACTCTACTTCTTGCTAATTCCTCTCACAAGCTTTGTGGGATTTTCTTTGGAGGGGGAGTGGAGCCAAGAGGATGCAATAGCACTTTTGCTCCCTCTTGAAATGCTATCTCAGGGTCTTACCTCAAAAAAGGTTAATTGTAACTTGATCCTTACCACAATTTGTTCTAACAGGGTGATGGAGTGTGAACTAGAATGGAGAAAGAATTAGAGAAGATTTAGCTAAGTTGCATATACACTAGACAGCAAGACCTGTTCCCCTACAGCATTTAAGGAATTAACCAGAACAATTTCATAATTATTAGTTATTATCTCTCAGAACTTATGGAGGATAGGTCAAGTCCCAGAAAACTGGAAGAGGGTAAATGTAGTGCCTGCTTTCAAGAAAATGGAAAAAGGAACTTCCAAGAAACCATGGATTTCTCAGCCTAACTATAAACAAGCTATAACTGGAAAGAATAAATTAAAGAATATAACATTTGTGAATGACACCATCTCAGAAGAGACTGGAAAGACTATAGCACCAGAATTAGAACTAGTGCTCTTGGAAAACCAGGGAAACGATCCCAATTCAACAAGGTCACATTTACTCAAGTGAATTAAAAAGAACTACACATGGGCAGGAGAAGACAAATCTCCACATACCAAAAAGGCAGCAAAAGCCTGGAAGATCTGAAGGTGATAACATCCACAGGAAATGAGAAGTGAGATGTTCTTGTAAAAAAGCAAATCTCATAAAATGTACTAACAGTAGCACTGCTTGTAACATGCCAAGCATCGTTACTCTGCTGTGCTCAGAACTATTGGAGGTTTACCAGTTTACATTGAATCTGGCTTAAGTACCATAATTTTAAATAAAATGTTTAGTCCTGCTGGACAGGAACAGGAATAAACAGAAAACTATAAACACATAAGCAATGAGAAAAGTTTGGAGAAACCTAGTTTGTTTCATTTACGCAACTGAGGGGAGTATGATAACAGACTTCCAGTGTGTAAGAAGCTACTGAAAGAAGATAGTAATCCATTACCCACTGAGGTTAGGGCAGGAAAAATTGCTTTAATTTCCAACAAAGGGGATTTAGGTTATCTTTCTAACTATAAACCTCGGTAAGCACTGGAACAGGCTGCTAGAGTGCCTGTAGAATCTCCATTATTTGGGGTTTTAAAGAACAGATAAGATAAAACAGCTGTCAACCTCGTTGGGTGTACTTGATCCACATACCTCAGCAGAGGTGGACTTACACCAAACATCCTTTAAGCTCCTTGCCAGCCCTACGTTCCTCAGCTTCTGAAATGTTGTAGTTGCATAGTTTTGTAGTTGCATATACACCCTAATTTTAATTAAAAACAAACATACAAACAACAACAACAACAACAAACTAAAAGAAACTTGAAAATGTGGATCCTAGCATTTCAAAGATCAGAGGTAAGTAAAACAAGTCAGTATCTTTCTGCTGACTCTGATGATTCCCGACTCATCTGTGTTTTAACAGAGGTATAGGACTTAGACAAAGAAGAAGCAGAAATGCTGAAGGTGGGGATGACAGAACTGGGGAATAAGCAATACATATTCTGCTACCCACCCTCTAAGAGTCTTACTGGTATCTTTACCTCCTGGAAAAGTTGGGAAGCTCTTGTTGTGTGTTTTCATTCTGTCTTTTCTCTGCTTTTGCAAAGAGTCCAGGGAGAGTCCAGGAAGGGACCCTGTGAGATGCACGAGCAAGAACTTGGTTGGAGCTGAAAGGAGCTCACAAACGGGTCTCTCTGAACATCGTGACCAGCATTTCCATGTTCTTCTCCAGCATCACACAGTCTATGGTTCGAGACAGAGGATCCCCAGAAAGGAGCTCAGAGGGTATGTAAAGGTAGCAACAGAAAAAAGCGAGAGAGTGTCTTATGCAGATTCCTCCCCTGCACTGAGAGAACCCATTCCCCAAGCAGTGGTGACCAAGCACAGTGAAATTTGCAGGGACAAAAGTGGCAGATTCAGCAAACATTGGGGGGTAGTTTAAAATTGCTTCAACTATCCTCAGGCACTATTTTTTTTTCTGTATGCTCAATTATGTTGTGGATTTATTGATAAATAAACCAAGTCTCTGCTTTCCATTTGCACACTGAGGGAAGCCACAGTTGAGTTGCAGAATTTCAGGAATACATTCATCTAAGCCCGTGAAATTCTCTTTGGTCTTTGAATCCTCTTGCAAATAAACTACTCTTCCCATATTTATGGAGTACCAGCTTTTCAACTCTTAGTTTATAATCCAGAGTCTTCTGCCCTTTTGCAAGTAACTTCTATTTTGCCCTGAAAGGCAGTCTGTCTCAGCTCACACAGCCCATGTGTTTGTGCCTGTCTGCATTATTTATATCTCCACTAAAGACATACCTCTTTTCCATGTTCTTATAATGGTGCCTATCCTGCAATATTTGGACAGCTACTTCTTGTTGCTGTTGAGAGTTTGTCCACTGCTCCCACCTTTATGGTACAAGCTTTCAGTACAGTTTTGAAATGTTGGCCTTCCAGCAGAGTCTCAGTAGTATCACATCAGCTTCACGCAACAGCAGCAGATGTCCATTTTGCAAGTGAGTTAGTTATCAGAGGTATCTGGTGATATTTGGAGTTTGATCTCAGCTTTTCTGAATGATGCTTTTTCATTTTGAATACTCACAGTGTTGATGTTTACTTCTAAACCATCATAGTTTTATGAGTCTCATCCAGCAAGACATCAAAGATAGAGCCTACACCATATTTTCTTGCTCAATTACACCAGGAGAGATGTAGATTCTCTTTAGACAAGCTGTAAGCAGTGATTCCTACATATTAACACTCTGTTTAAAATTATCTGTATTCCACAGCTGAAAGATGAAGAGGACAATATTGCCCTCCTTTTCTTCCCTGATGTATCTTGACCTTAACTAAGAGAGACCCTTCCCAATCCTATCTGTGCTGAGTCTCAGAGACGTGCACCATGACATCAGGGCAGCAATCGCTACCCATTTTGTCTCTGCTGTCAGGCCTGTGACGATAGCTTAGTGCCGATGGCTTAGCCTGCACGTGAGAACCACAAGCTGTCTTAGTGATTAGACTGGCAGGAGGTGATAGCTCCAAGTCCTCCCAGAATCTCTTATTTTGTCATGCCCTGCAGAGACATTGTAACCATATTTAGAATTTTAGCACAGCACCTTCTGGTGAGCTTTTTTTTTTTACACGTTAAAGTAATGCCCAATCCCTATAGCAGGATACACCTGGGAAAAAGTCTGTTCCCAGGAGTTACAAGGGAAAGGCTTGTGGGTTTTCAATATAAATATTTTAGCAAGCTATACAACCCCAGAGGAGGTGTTTGCTCCCCAATTCTGTCTGTTGATGCTTTTGTCTGAACTAACCAACTCTGCTTTTCACTGTAATTTGTAATTACAGTCTATAAATATTTTATATTACTTTAAAATCAAGTTTTAAAATATTTAAATTAATTGGGGCTGGTGAACTAGATAGCCAGGAATTTGAAACTGAGCTTGTCTAATCCTCTGTGCTGCTTTTTTCAGCTTTTAACTGTAGCCCAAACTCTCCCATTTTCTGCAGGATAAACCGATGTGAGATAATTTTACTTGTAACATATGAATGGTTTGATTCAGTTAGCAATGTTTTGTGTTTTCTTGCAATTATTTCAGCTAACTGAAATGGGGCTAAACAGGTCCCTTCTGAATATCCAGGCTGCCAAAGTATGAATTCGGATGGGTGGGCACCACAGAGGATCTGCCTGAGCCTTGTAAAATTCCACAGTTACAACCAGGATTCATCTGTGATACATCTTGTAGTCACGCTTTGTGCTGTGCCCCATGCAGCACTCCCTGTATTCCCTAAACTCTACTCCAGCAATGAAAGGATCCAGTGAATTCTCAGATGAGATCCCTTTTCATACTGTGTCCAGTGACCACTTCAGGGCCCAGAAAGGATGTTTCCTAAATATTCTGTATCATAGATATGTCGTGGCAATTGCCAGTATGTCCCATGCTGAGTCCTATAGTGACTACTTGCAGGAATAATCCCACAGATGGCATGCTCAAACTTAAGTTTTTATTTGGCACCTGAGATACATATAATGGGAACTTCAAGAGCTGAATGTTATTACTTATTAGTGTGATGTTTCATTTTACCATAGGCTTGGGTAGTGTCCATGGGCAATTTTGGATGGATTGAAATGATTCTGCAGGCTGTTCATCAGGGAATAACTAAGGTGACAGCTGAAATCTCTAGGAATTTAGAAAGAGTAGATAAACCTGTTGAGAGTGTAATTACTACAGACGACAACTTAGAGGCCCTGGGTGTAAAAGGTGAGGGAAACTTATGCTTATCAATCAGAGTTGTTTTTTAGTAAGTTTTTCTTTTCTTAAGAAGCTCAGACAAGCTATTATCTTTAATAACCAGCGATTAGTCTGATTTTCAAACCAGACACTGTCAGTCTTATTGAACAAAGCTGTCCATTTGCCTACCAGCTTGTACAGATCTTGCAGGAGAGGAAGAGGAGAAGAAAACAATCATAGAAGAAGGTACATTCCTGCAAGCTCCGTTACCATATATGGAGTTACTCACCTCTTATTCTTTTTAATCCTGAAGTGCAGGGTAATATTTAAGAAACATTTCTGGTATGAAACTCAAAGATACCAGATAGTAAAGCGCAGCTGACACCTTTAAGTTCTTTTAGTAGAGCTTAAGCGGGTGTGAGGCCAGTGTCTGGTCTCACACACTTGGAACTCCTAGAAAAAGAAGTAGTTTGGGGCAAACACATCTTTAGGATCTTTTCCTTAAATCCAGATCTCGCACTAGATTATTACTTTGTGTGTTATCCATAGGCTGAAGCAAACTATGGTTTCCCCTACCATCCCACTTAAACTCTAGAAATAGGGTTTATTTCACACAGAGTGACTAGATGGGAGCAGGGAACGGTATGACTGATTTTCGCTGTGACAAAAGCCACCTGGTTCTCCTGGAGAGAGGACAGGGAGGAGGAACCATACTCCCTCTTAGCTGAGCTCTTCAACTGTTTCTGCTCTACTAAAGATTATCTAAGGCCATTTTTTCCTTACAAAGCAAGTCATGCTTTGCATTCAAAGGAAATTTGTCCCAGGACTGTAATCATGGCATAAATAGACCTATGCAGGGCCTCCTGAATCTGCATTCACTGAAAAATCCATACCCAGCACGTCTGTGAGGAACCATTCAACCGGCTGACTAAGTGCATAAAGCATTTGAAAACACTAGCCTTATCTCCTCAAGAGTCGACAGCAAAATGTATGGCCACGTTGAAGTTTCTGGCAGTTCTAGAAATAGTGCCTGCTGAGCAAATAAGGTCAGAGTGGGTGGGTGAAAATGGATTGTTCTAAAAATTTGGCACATAAAACTTTTAAAGTGCTTTATGAACAGAAATCATTCTCTCAGGTCTTGATCTTGCAAAAGCTCATGTCAGTAGACTTCTCAAGCTCATAAATTCAAAGATCTGTTTATGTTTTTGCCGGGTGGGGTTTTAGACTAAATAAAAGAAGGTGAAACACTAGCCACAGGAGGTTTCACCTTCAAAGGAAGACATCTATGCATTTCTGGTTATTAGTTTTCCTGTAAGCAAAATACTTGGCTAACTCATTTTTTTCATTTGCCCACCCTTTCAAAACTTAAGAAGCAGTTCCTCTAAGGCACTTGTTTTGATTTTTCCACTTAGGTATTCTAGGAACTTGCTTAAATCATTTGACGTTTGTGTTAATAACATAAAATCTTAGTGATGTGAAATCTTTATATAATTAAGCAAAATAATACAGCTCCCTACATGGAACTAAAGTAGTTCAGGGAAATTCTCAGTGGAAATAAGGATGACTCATTCCTCAAGCAACACCAACAATTAAGTATACATAAGCTATCAGTTCCCAATTGGAAAAAATGGGGACATTTATATAATAAAGGGCTTTCTTAATCTGCGTGCAAAGATGATAAGGTATTTGTACCAGCTGAGATTGTATTCAGAAATATGTTTACCAGTACTCAAGTTTATTCTCAAGAGCAGCATCCAGTGAATAAGACCATACTGGTGGTAATTTTAAGCCTCACATATTTGTAAAATCATTATGCTGTCAGTCCTTTCTGATGCCAAAGTCTGCATGCTGTGCATTTAAGATTTTAGGATGAAGGACTGAAAAAAATTTTCTACATTTAGGTATTTAGAACCAAACAAGAGTTGTGATTTGGGCAAAATCCAAAGAAAGAAAACCTTCTGAAGAAAAAGCAGCCTTAGGTGCTATAAAATCATTATCTTCCTGGTAGAGGTATATCATTTTGAAACTCTATATACCATTCATCTTCCTTTGACGTCAGCATGCCCCTTTCCTTCGCTTCATTTGTCATGGCTTGAATCTGAGGTCTGATCACAACCATGCCATTGCACGCCTTGTGCTGGGTGATGGACATTGTAAGCAGCCACACAAACCCTGGGATGCGTCTAGATCACCTCTGCCATTTGGGGGTTTGCCTATCCTGCTGATAGAGAGATCTGTGTGTGGAGAAACGCAACAATTTCTAACTTAAAATGCCACCAGTTCTGCTCGTAATTAATCATGTATTGGCACCTGTCTCTGCTCCAGAGCAAAGCTCCTCAGCCAGTCCCCATGCTGAAGGCTCTGTGGGCCCTTAGCATTCACAGACAGCTGTCAGTGATATTGGCTAGCAGCTCTGCTTGTGTCCCAGACCCTGGTTTTCCCCTAGCACAATTTGGAATCCCACATTGTTTATCTCCTGTGATATTACACCCTGTTTCCCATTGAAATCTCATATTCTTCTCAACAGGGAGGGACCAAGGCTGAGAGGAGAGTCGGCCAGGGTCACAGAGAAGGCTGTGAGGGCTGGAACAGTCCTTTGGCTCCTGCCTGCCAGAGCTCCCCTCTGCACAGTGGGGCAGCAGCACTGCTGCACTGCGGGGCACTGTGAGGGGACATACCGCACTGTGAGACTTTCAGATACTACAGGGATGGGACTGCACGATGACCAGAGCCAGGCACCTTTTTGTAACCTCCCCACAGCAAGTGCTTACATCTAAGACCTGCTTAGCTGGTAACAACAACAGCTTTACTGAATCGATGGTTTTAGGAACACCAGCACATCATCTGTTCTTTCATCCTTTGGCTTTTTAGAGGCAGCTTGTCAGGAAGCACAGTGTCTATTAAACATGCCGCTTGACAGATACGGCTCTCTTGATAGCTAACTTCATTACATGGGTGTCTCTTTGCTTACACAATGCACCCAGTTACGCTGCTTAGTTCCTACGGGGTGAGATGTTTTTTTAAACCGACACAAGATTTGATCCACTGTGTTTATAGCACATATTGGATGAACCCTAATTTGCAGGAAGTTTTTACAAGTGGAAAACCTTGCTAAAACACATATTATTGAATGGATATCTTGCTGTGCTTGGATCAATGAAGCTTATACTGTGGCTTAGGCCTGTCGTAGTCTTACGACAATTCAGCAATTGAATCTCCTTACGTTAGGCTACTGGCAATGTTGCAGGACGCATTTTGTATCCACTGATTAACTGTGTTCAGTTTGTGCATAAAATGAAGAAGAAATCAATGAAAGCACTTAGAAAAATAAAATAGAGAGAAAGAGGTGGACATATCAAAAAACAAAAAGAAGAAACAAACCTGTAGATTCTGCAGTGAGATGGCAGATTTCTCTGAGTTAGTATCTTTTTCTTGGTATCCTGGAATGATCCTTAGGTCATCACACTGAAAAATTAATTTTTAAACATTTAGTACTTAATTCTTAAAATAGCAGCAGCTCTGGACATGCGATGGCTTTATGTAGGACCACTGCAAAAAGTCCACTGGAAGGCCATTGGCCAGCAGACAGGACCATGATGCTTGATAACATGATCAAGCAACGTTTCAGACTGGTTTCCTGGGATCATGCAATTGTGGAGATGGGCACAGGGATAGAGGTCTCTAACTCCTACAGCTTTCACACACAGTGGTAGGCAGCGAGAGGAAAGAAGTGACCCTAATGCTTCTGCTAAGGAGAAAAAAACTTCAGTCACATCTCACACCTTATTAGATATTGGGAATTACACAGAGGCAACCTGAGTGTAATCCACAGAAAAGCAGGCAATGTTAGTTCAGGCTGCTCAGGGAACTACTTGTTATGAATATGGACCTGAGAATTCAGCTCTTCCCGTTTAAGTATTTTGGAAGTAATTTTCACTGTTGGATTCATCTCCAAATGGAAAAAAAAGTAGGTATAGTAGTCTAGATTTTTTTGATCTTGCAAAGCATTCCCAAGGTCTGTCACTTTGTTCTTGCTAAGTGGCTTCATGTAGCTAGGAATACATCTTAGCATGTGTATTTAATGGTTTTGAAAGGTGCTTAGCTGACAGTCTCAGAGGATGATTCCTGGGCATATTCTGCCTTCAGATATGTTTAAGTTACTCCCCTCCCTTGATATCAGTGAGAACTGCCTTTGCTTATGAGAGGTGTAGGCATCTTACCTTTTCCTCCTGTCTCTCCTCTGTTACTTTGACATACTGGCAACCCTGAACCTTCCCCTTTTTTAATGATCATTTTTAATTGTTACATGATTCTTACATGATTGATCAAAGTGTGCCTACTGGAAGTCAGTGCTGGAACTGCGGCTGTATGAACACAGCTTGCTTCATCATTTTAATCTTTTTCTTTAGACTAGCCTAAGCATCCCTTGATGATTTCTGTAATTCTCCCCTAAATGCCCCTACTGAGTACATTATTCTGTATTTGCCTACATTCTTACACCTTGATCTGATGCAGAATTATCTCACAGTGGGTTTGTGTTCTGGTGTCTGTTTTTGTACTCACATCTCTTCCACTGCTTTCCAAATCGGTCTGACTTGTTAAGTTCCTGTTTGGAGACTATTGCTTCCTGTCTCAAATATCTGAATTTGCTTTTGTTTCTTTGATCTTTGGCCATCTATTTTTGTCCACAGGTCTAGCTTTCCAGTTCCCTCTGTTTTATTCTGGTATCTAGTGGCGCTCACAGCGCCATCCAGCTTGTGCTTGGACAAAAAAAAAGCAGGTACCTAGAGTGGCAGTCAGTCATTGGTGTCAAAATTGACAGGGCTTGGCTGTGGGGCATCACTCTATTTTGCTTAGCCCAGAGCCATACTGACAGCTCCTTCTGATGCTGCAGGAGAGGTCAGGGCAGGCAAGTGTGGCGAGGGAGCAGCACCATCCTCCCCGCTCCTCCCACGAAAGCAGAAGGTGCTGCCTTACTATCCACAAATCTCTCCCTCCTCCTCAGTCTCAGCTATTTTCTTCAGAAGAGCAAAAATCAAATTTGCCTGCACGTCTGAGAAACCGGGAGCTTTCTTCTGATGCCATCAGACTGACGCATTGTCTGCTCTACACTTCTCTTAATATTCCCCTCTCCGCCCGCTTCCATTCCCATTGCTTAGGCTTTGTCATGATTTGAATCATCTGCTCTCTGACAGTAATCAGATTAAAATATTAGGTTTCCACTTTTGAGATTTCCTTTCCTGACACTCACAGAAAAGAATTGCAATATGAGGTGGTTCCTCAAAAATTGCTATCATAAAGTTCTATATTTACCCAAACTAAGTTGAAATTCACATTGTCTGTACTCTCAGCATCACTTCCATATATTATTTTACCATTACCCTTAAAAGACAATGCCAACAAGCTCTTCTTATGCTGCACTGACTTTCTAATTTCTTTTCTATTTTAATTCAAGCTAAAAGCTAACCATAGCCTTCCCACTGTTCAATCTATTGCTTCTTTGCTGGGAAATCATCTTCTGCAAGTGTTGTATTTGTGACCTAACAGCACAGGAATCAGAAACGAACTTTTGGTTTCCAGAGTTATGCCCAATGGGTAATAACTGCAGTTTGTAGTGCCAGGTACTTTTTCCTGTGATGTTAGTGTGAGCACACAACCAAATCCTGCTTTTCTGACAAATGGAAAAAATCAGTGGAATCACACTAAATCTGCAAAGATGTTAATGTGCTAAGAAGCTGGTCAGGCCTTCCATGAGATAAAAAGAAGCCTCTATTTCCTAAGAAATAAAGATACGCATGAAGAAGATGAACAAAATCCCGTGGATAAAATGGAAAGTAAAGATCTTTCTCTTGTTTCCAATAAAGTGCTGCTAGAGGCTCTCCCAAGAAATATAAGTTAGTCCATATATTTTAGATTCCTGGAGTTTAGTTGTTTCAGCACAAAAATAATGAAATAATATAAACTGATGTCACAGCATACCCTTTTGGCTTGGTATCAGCTGTCTGAAGTCTTTAATTTTGACCAAGGTACTACATCTCATAATTTGTAGTTTAGTTTAGGTTCACTTCTCATCACAGAGCTAATGGATTCATTCAGACTTGCAAGCCTGAGTGAGCTGGACAGGGGAGGGCTGGCAGCTGCCCCGGCAGCGATCTATGACGCGGCTACAACTAAACAGCTTTCCTATAGTTTGATTTTGAATATCGTAAAAGCCCGTTCTTTGATAACAGATTAGTGCATCATATGCTTAGTGTAATATTTTACAAACTTTGATTAATAATTCCTTCTTTACCAGTAAATGTAGCCACATATACACAAAACTTTATACATTAAACAATGCTGGCATGAACATGACTATGTAAGTGCATGTGTCTTTCTGTTAGTGTATAGAGTAACTTTTGTTCTGTTTAACTGCAACAGCCACATTGTTATTAATTGGTTATAAATTCCCTTCATACAGGACTTCTCAATTATTATTAATTGTTCTTATCCTTGAAGAAACAAGCCCACTAGGCTCCAGAGTGCTGTCTCATTACCACTGTACATCTGCGCAGAGATTGAAGCTGGGGAATGACTCAGCAGCACTCAGATGACAGGTGCAGTCAGCCTCAGCTTCTCCTCCATGCTAATATTTATAACCAAAAAGCCAATAATCAAAAGGTAAAAGAGTAACAGAAGGTTTCCTCCGGGGTTGCATCCAAACCCCAAACCACAGCAATGGTGGGGTCTTCCTCTTCTATTTCCCAGGCAGCTGTTTCACAGCTCTCTATTCACGTGTGAACGTTTTATGTTGATGAATCGTGCTAAGGGATAGCGGGGCTGCAGCCCTTCCTCCTGCTCTGCCGGGAAGTGCCCTGGTGCAAAAGGGAGAGGGTATTTGCTGCTCCTTGTGGGCACGAGCTATTGGGTGCAGACTCGGAAATAGTACTGCTCAGGCATCCTAATGCTTGTGAAGTCTACAGGTTTCTGACTGCCCTGCAGTATGCCTAATTATTCCCAGCACAGGTACATACAAACTGCCTTCAGCCATGTTGTGGCACGGGGGTGCAGTAAATTTGCTCCCATTTCTCTGTGCAATAGGTAGTAAGTGCTGAAGTGATGTTAAAGTTGTGGCCTTTTCACCCTGCCCAGGCAGTTTTCTGCCACTGAGCATGTAGGCTCTGTTCAGCTGCTGCCCTGCTGCATGTCATGCCCACTTTTATTTGTCATGGTCCCACCCACGTTCATCCACCAGTTGTTGACATAGGTTGACATCAGTTCCTTCTCATTTCTCATAGTTTACTATGGGTTTAGCAAAATCTTAGCTTTTAATCTCAGATAATAATTTTCAGAAAGTGAGAGTTTCATAAGCAATAAACAATCCTGAATTTTTGGAATTAAGTGTAAGTGATTTCATGTAATTCACACCTTTCAACTATCACTTTCAACTTTGCCTTTTGTTCTTCTGAGTCGCTCCTTGTCATGTTCCAGTTCAGAAAACATTAAAAGTAACCTTTTCCTAATGTTAGAGATATCAGGAGAGTTGTCTGCCTGAGTAATGGAAGTGTTTAATTTGAAGGGGGGGAAGTTATCAGCTGACTAATACAAAGGAAAGGAATTATGTCTAAAGGCAAGGTCCCTGGACTGGGACTCGGGGAGTGTCTTCTCATCTCCACTGTGTGAATTTCTTTCCACCCTATTTTAAGCTTTATACATCTCATCTACTGGAACACCTCTCATATGAGGACAGGCTGAGAGAGTTGGGGTCGTTCAGCCTGGAAAAGAGAAGGCTCTGGGGAGACCTTATAGCAGTCTTCCAGTCCCTAAAGGGGGCCTACAGGAAAGCTGGGGAGGGACTCTATCAGGGAGTGGAGCGATAGGACGAGGGGTAATGGTTTTAAACTGAAAGAGGGGAGATTTAGATTAGATATCAGGAAGAAATTCTTTACTCTGAGGGTGGTGAAACACTGGAATAGGTTGCCCAGAGATGTAGCGGATGCTCCATCCCTGGAACTGTTCAAGGCCAGGTTGGACAGGGCTTTGAGCAACCTGGTCTAGTGGAAGGTGTGTTGGAACTAGATGATTTTTAAGGCTCCTTCCAACCCATTCTATGATTCTACTTAGGCTTTAAGTTCTTTAGGGTAGGGGCTCTACCATGCACCAGTGCGGTACCTGAAACTATGGCTCCCTGAATTTTAACTGGAATGTCTGCGTACTTTTATAATTGCAAAAAAAAAAGAAATAGTAATAGTGACTGGTAGAAAATAGTTCTCCTGGACTTTGCTTCTAGCTCTAGTCAGTGGCTTAGTGTAGGAAACAGGCAAGCTACGTAGCCTCTCTGATCCAGACTCACTCCTAAAGGCACTCTGCTCACCATCTTAGCCTTTTGCCACTGTCTGAAGTTGGTTCTTTGTGTATTTACGCACCAGTAAAGTGTACGCTGAAATTCTCCTCTACCTCCTAGGGGTGTTATTAGGTTAATACATTAATATTTATGTTTAATACATTAATATTTATAAGTACTTTTTTATGCTTGGATGAAAGTAGCTATAGATATACAGTAATGCTGTACATTAATGACAAGGCTTACCATTAATAAAGCACTATGGAGAGGGAAAGGGGGCCTTGCATGTAAGACACATCGTCTCTGGGGGCAGCATGAGCCAAAGGGGCATCCCAGTCCAGAGATCTTATGCTGGGCAAAGCATGTATTCCTGGTGCTGAATGAGACAGCATTCTGCTGGTGAGCAAGGCTGCACATGGTGGGGAACGCGCTTGCCACTCAGAGCTAGAAGTACCACTCATAACTGTCCTGCCAAACCACAGAGCTGCAATCTTATAGCTACCACACTTCTGCAGCAAGAAGAAATCTAAAGACATTTAATTTCTCCTGGTTTAGAATTGCATAATTATAGCTGGTCAAAGTGTTTTGGTACTGAAGTAATAATTAACCATGTAGTGCACTGGTTCTCCAGTCAGCCCTACAGTCAGTCATTGCAAAGCTGATTTCCTCCTTCTCTATTAATATGCCTTTGCAACAAAATCTATGCCACTGACCTTATGTCTTAATGACCATTTAGTATAGGAAAAGATGCAAGTCATCAAACCCCAGAGCTTAAATGTATCTAACTGCACTGCAAAAAAATACAATTTGGTCTGGGAACTAATTTCAGTTCACTTTGAAAAAGAAAAATGAGATGATTTTTAAATGCCAAGATCATCTGTTTAGAAAATCCATTAAAAAGATTTTGTATTTCTGAGTTCCTAGTCTATTCACTTTATAAAAACTTCAGGTGAAAACCATATAATACAGACAATAAATATATGATACCAACTTATTTAAAATTCAGATTTCAAAAGTTCTTCTTGGAGCACTACGTAACTACAAGTCCCTGTGAAGAAATTCCTTGTGTAAACCAGTTTCCTGAGGACTGAAAGATGCAGCAACAATATTGGGTAGATGTGGAGCTATGATGATTTTGAGTAACATGAGATTTGAGAGAACAAAAAGAAAGAGAAAAACAGAAGAAGGCAGAGTTAATGAAGCTGCCTGGCTGTTTGGGACAAATCCTGCAGGCACAAGATATTTATAAGATGCTTTGTGGTTATGCTGTGGTGGACCCAGAGCTCAGTTCAATTTGATTAAATACCTGGGATCACCAAAGCCTTTGTGAGGCAAGTAACAAGCATATGTTGGCTCTGTGCCTACAGGAAGTGTCTGGAAAGCACAGAAAGATCAAATTTGGCACTTTTCTGCTAATGGGATCCATCGACTCAACAGTGTCATCTGTGTTTTATAAGCGAAAGAGACTACTGTGAAGAAGGTGACATACAAGAAAAGTCGGAATTTGAGCCAATCTTAGGAGTTCGTGTCGTTCAAAGTATTATATTTTAATTTATTTCATTTCAGTTCATGTGAGTCTGCCTGGATAGGAAGAAATCCACAAAAAAAAAAGTCTTACAGCAGTTATTAGGTCTGTTGCATCACTTAGAATCCCTTCAACAACAGAACTGGGCCAATCGCAACCTTTTTGTTGTATTTTGGGTCTCTAGAAGCTTGTAACGAAAAAAGGCAATTGCTCTTATTTCAGCAAGTAATCCAAAACCACACTGAACCCCTCAGCCAGGGAAAGGCTAGGTTCTGCATCCAGGGGAACTGACGCTTGCTAGAGGGTTACCTGAGGCTACTGGAAACAGTAGTAGGCTACTCTCCCTTGACAGACCTGCTGATTAAAGATGGCATTCACACTCTTGTTGCCATTGACAGATATATCATATTAAAGAAAGTTTGTTCTGTACATGTAGTTGTTCAGAGACAAGGTATTCTGAAGCCTGACAATGAAATAAAAGCTACTGAGTTAAAACATTCTTGAAATGGCTGTGATGCAAATATATCTACAGAATATTTGCACAAGTTATATTCCTGTGCTGCACATATCATTTCTGCTTGCAAAAAGTTATTCACTTGGAAAAAGAGAACAGGAAATATCACTATATTCAGTGCATTGTTCTACTGAGGAAAAATAACCTATTTAATTAAAGTGAATTGACTAATTTGAAGATGCCTGGAAGCTATTTCTGGACAACATTAAGGTGAAGGATAAAATGTATAGTTTATAGGAAACATGGCAAATGATATCTTCACTGATCATTGGCTAGAAGTATTTGATATGAAACATCTGTCTCTTAATGAAATTGTTCCCCAAAATAATGATTACAAGGTGCTTCAGGAAATATTTAGGTCTAATTTAGCTTTATTACTCATGTTCTAGGTTAATGGAAAGCATTCCCTATGCAGCTGCACATTGCCTGCTGTGTTTTTTCTTACTCTATATCTCATGGCATAAGCCATAAGAATATTAAAAAAAATACATGCTACTGGGTCATAATGCACTTACAAGCTGGTGGAACAGTGTCAGCATAGAACAATCTGGCTATGTGCTCCAGCAATCCTCTCTGATATCTGTGACATTAGCAGCAGAAAGCAAGTACAATTATTTGTGAAACATTATCTGTGTTCTTCATTTAAGAAAGGAACAAAAAAAAAGGGAAACATACCAATTAAGGTGTTGAAGCACTGGAGAGCCATTTACCACCAGAAGTCCTTCCTAATGGAGATTTTTTTGCATGGAATACTGTGCACTGCATTATGTCTCTGCACTTTTCAAAGAACACCACCAAAGGTATCTGTAATGCAAAGGAACAGCCATTGATATGGTAATCAAATGTAAATGTCATAGTAGGTTACCTGAGATTATGTATTTTACAACACAATTACATTCCCATTAAATTAATACAGGAATCTTGCATTAGCAAGTCACACTTCGTAGCAAATACCTACTAAATGGTTGTCTGTTACAGTGCAGAAAAATGCAAATTTTGACTGATGTTGAAATGCACTGCTTTGTTTTAATAGACAAACAACACAATTCTAGCTGATCTAATTCTCAGTGGTTTGTGGGTTTATCTTTTCCTTATCTAACTTCTGGGTTTACAACCTAGGTACCTAATACACTGACCTGTACTTCAATATGTGATTGAAAAAAAAAAACCCAAACCAAATCACTGGGAGAATGTACAAGTTTTCATGTCCAAAGGGGAAATGTTTGAATGATTTATGTTTCTAACAGTTTGTCGTCTTTATCTTCAGCACACACCTCTAAGTTCCAAACGTAAGTGGTTTCCTGACTTAGCATTTTGTGTTGAAAACGTCAAAGTGGAACAACTTATTGTCCTGTTTACAGTCTTGAGTCTACTCTTGCCATGCTACAAGGTTCCCTACATTAATGATTTCTTACTTCCAGTTGACAGTATAGAGCCATGGGCATATAGCAGTGAACATACCAACTGCACTGGGTTACTTGATACAAAGGGCTGGAATCCCTTTTTACTTTTTTCTTGCTGCAGCAATGGAAATCCCTACTTTCAGCTTTCTGACTTGCCAGGAGAGATGGAGAGAATCCTATATCCTGATGAGAACTCCAGGAGGAATGAGCATTCTAAAGATTTCCACCTAGAAGCTGTCCTTTTTCCAGAACTCTACAGGACAAATTGGTCATTTGTTTAAGCTCACTATGTCTAACTGGGCTCTTTGATACACTGGGAGACATTCTCGCTGTCTAACCTTAAGTGCTTTGATAGGAGATGCTGGATGTTTTCACCTTTCTCCAGTAACTGGAAAGAGACTGCTGAAAGTCATGGAGGCCCCTACAAAATAAAAACAATATGTGATGGAAAGTTGGGGCTGTTTCCTTGGCTGTGGTAGCTCAGAATAACTTTCACAAAGTCAGTGCTGCTACACTTAATTACTCTGAGTAAAAAATTTTGGTCCATATTTTCATCAGCCTTCCCAAGCAATAGAATCTTTGTCGCCTACAACATAGCCTTCATGGTGGCATACAACAGAATTAACTATGGCCACGAAAACAGCACAGATCGATCACTGAATTAAAAAGCCTTGTTACTTACAAAGACAGACTTGCATTAAGTATGCACAAATCATAGGCTGAGTCAGAAGAGCCTTTCCTATAGCGACTGTCAAAGGCAATGAAACAAAGTATTTGTGTAGATTCAGTTCTCATCATAGATAATAATGCATCCAAGTTCTTTTTGGATTCCTTTCTACAGCCACAACCCTTAGCTCAGTCTTAATCTCATGATTTGGCCTCAAACTTAGAAAAAAAAAGTTGGTCATGTCGCATTCACAGGCTGCCTGCAACATAATTTGTAGTAGAATGCTTGATTTATTGATGGTGCTCACTTAAATCTTCTGTACCACAATGGATTGCATCTCAGCAAAAAGGGCCAAACCAAAACGGTATTTGGATGAAGTATAAAGCTTTAGACCCCGACCTGAGCACATTCTGAAGACTCAATGACTTCATCATCCAGCCATTGCTAAATTAAAGATGAAGAGTGTAGGAAGCCGTGCATAGCATATACAAATGTGTTTTACATAGAATGTGCTAACTTTGGCTATTTTTTGGTATTGTTTGCACACCCAAGGAAAATAAGATGAATTTATACAGATTCTCTGTGGGTGCAGGAACTGCACACTCATCTAATAAAGGAAGCTATATACGTTAAAATTCAGTTTTCTTGGAATTCAACCAAATTAATCTCTGTGAAGTAGACAGTATTCTTATAAATATATTTTAATGATTTTTTCTTCAAAGTACAAAAAATAATCAATCCTCGTCACAATTCCATCTTAAGAGATCCATTATATGAGTTAAATAGTAGCAAAATGCATTAATTACATTAAAATCTCTGTGGTGATGTCCTTGTATGACAAAGACTGAATGTATGTAAAACCAAAACTGAATATGTTTATGAAACAGAGAAAAGTTTAAATGTCTGCTCTGGAGCTGAAAAGAATCGGAAAAAAACTCCTGTATGCTGAGAAAGAAGTGAAACAAAAAGAAAATTTGAAAACTGCCTCGTACAGCAAGTAACACTATCTGTGATCTACATTTTAAGAGCATCTTCAGAAAGAACCAAGTCAAAACAAGGATTATCAATACAAAAGAATCATCAGCAAGGATAGAATTTTATGGGCCTCCTTCCATGCTTAGACAAAGAGAAATAAACTTGTAAGTAGGAGGCTGAGAGAAGATTATGACATTAAATGGAATAATTATGCTTTTATTTCCACATGTAATCAAATGGAGAAACAATCAAGTCATACTCAAGACATCCTTGCTTCTTTTTCCCTTTGTCTGTTGCTCTGATGAGGAAATTACAAATTTACAAGTGATGAAAAATAATAATTCACAAGTTATTCCTTCATTCAGTGTCAGAACTAGTAAACTCTGTTTAGTTATGTAAGTATTGTGAACATCTGGAGCGAGGATGGTGAGCAGGGTCTGAATTTGTGAACAGAGACAAAGAGCCTCCACTTAAGAAATGAAAACTTACAAAGAATCAGTGCAAAAAGGATAAAATATATGTACAAATGGTCATTCATGAAAAGCAACATTCAGCGATAACAATAGTATTGTAGTCACTGTGGCAGTGAACATTGCAGCTCTCATCTTTCTTCACACAGAGCTTTTAACACAATCTTAGTTTCAAGTGTCAGTGCCCATAAAGCCCTGACCAAATGTTTCAAGGTGACACTGGAATGCTTAGGATACCTTTTTCACCTAATTTTTGATGTATATGTGTTAAATCATTCTTAACTCTTGCTAACAAAGAGCTTGCATTTTTTCGATTTGTGTATGAAAGCCTAGTGCTCTTTTTCATACGAGCACACACGCTTTTACTCATTGCATTTAACCTAAACCTTTCTATTTTTATTTAAAGCTTTATTTATATATAACCATTTACTGTATCAAGATATTACAAGTTAATAGAAGAAGCATTTACCTTATAATGAGGATGCAGCTATTTCAACCTGATTGACCTTGTTACAGCTCGTCTTTCAATTTCTTAATTAAAAAGATGCAATTTTGTTTTTATAAAGCACCTAAGGAAGATGAAATTCTGAGCCAAAAATAAACTAAACTTCTTCTGGAATTTATTTATAAAGAAATCTCTTGTCATATTCCAATGTGAAAGGTCATTGATTTACTGCTTCTGACTAATTACAATTAATTTGGAAAACAGAATGTTTCTTACCTTCATTAATATTTTCCATTACTATAGGGATAGATGTCTGTGACTTGGACAAAACAAGAAAGGTCATAAATGTAGAGCATCATTCTTTTTCTCTTTTGAGAATCTGCTGAAATCCTCAGAGAGGCAAGGTATTTAAGAATGTGCTTAAATGTCCCCTGTTGGTAAAGCACATCAGCACATTCTTGTTTGCTTGGAGATTTAGGTATATTTTTACTGTGCTTGGTTGAACTGGGGAATCTTTCTAAATTCAGAGATAGAGCACAATTTGTACTGTAGGAAGACAGGGAAATATAAACACAAATTCCAACTTCCTCATAAAAAGGAATCTTAGCATTATTTGTTGACTCCATTTTGCAGAAATGAAAATAGACCATTTACACATATTCACAAAACGCCTCTTTGGCAGTGGTGCTTTGCAGTGAGGATTGCTCATTGATGTTTCCTTTTCAGAGTCTGATAACTATGAAGAATCCAGCTTTGTCTGATGGATTGTCCTCCAGTCACACCATTCGTATGAGAAACTCCATCTATAAAGACGATGGTAAGTTTTGAAAAGCAGCTGCCAGGCATCCTATCAAAATGGCAATGAGATCAGCATTTCAAGGAGCAAAGGATATGCTACAGCCAGTTTATCCAATCCAGCCAAGCCCAGCAGTGTTCAGCGGGTGATGCCAGAGGGGTGTTACAGATGTTGTGACCAGTTTAATTGTTAAGGTTCTATTACTTTCTACGTAACTTCATAAGCAGTTTACAAAAAGTCATGCAAGACATTAATTCAAGCATTGCACTTGCAGTTTAAAAATAAACTCAGGACTGAAAATGCTTATATATGTTAATAATAACATCAGCAATGCAAACTAAGGACAAGCAAGTGTAATGTTACCTGGCATATGATATTACAGATCTGAGTGAAAGCCCTTAGAAATCAATGGCAGTCAGCCTGTCCACCGACACCTGTCAGCTTGCTAAACACCGAAATAAATGGGAGTCATTCTGGAAGGTATTTTTGTCTGTTTTCTCCTGGATAACTGCATTGTGTCACTTTGTATTCTTCCCCAAGAGTCAATTAAAAATGAATGCAGGAGGAAGGACTTTTTGCTGAGGGAAAAGTATCTTCTTGATCTTAGATTATTATAGATTTAATTGCTCATTTCATTAGTTGACACTGCTCTGAAAGGCAGTATTTGAGAAAATATCCGTTTAAATCTGTTTAAAATCCAGCTTCAAGTATTTGTCTGCAAATAGTTAACAGACAAGATGGATGGCAGAAGATGGAGAGGAAGACCATGGGGCAGGTTCTGTAGAGCCTGTTGTTCGCAAGAAGAGTTTCCATTGCAGAGCCCATTCCCTAGGCTCTGAGCAGCAGTGATTTTCTGCAGAGCACAAACTGAGGAAATGACCTTTGCGGTGGTGCTGCATGTAGCAAAGATGAGAAGTTTCGAACATCATGTGTTTTTTTCCAGCAAAGGGACAGACACCTTGTCAGCCACTGTCACAGAATGACACTGAATGACGTCTAATTCATCCTTGCCACTAGATGACAGCACAGCAACACACATCTATAAAGTAACCAGTATTTTGCTACGGGTTAAGAATTTCTGGACAAACAGGTTTCAGGCATTTGAGGACTAGCCCCATGGCAAGAAGAGATGGAATGAAATTTCTACATCTTTGGACTTTCTAAAGTCTTCGGACTTCATCATCCAACATGAACGTTGAGAAGGAACTTGCAGGACTTCTGTGCTGCTGAGCAAAAAAGCATCCCATAAAATGGAATGCTCTGCATCTGGATGGTTTCCTTATGTTTGCATAGATAAAGCAGAAAGTATGAGAATGTGGTGGCTAGCAACTCTCAGTGCCAAAACACAAACATGACTACTAAATCCAAATGTCTAAGGAAGGTATTTGGTGTGAAAAGAAATTATGTGCATACTTTTGAAATTGGATGACTTATGATGTTTAACAAGCCTTCTCTCAATGCTGATCTGGTGACTCCAGTGATACAGTAGACTTGTAGTCTACGCATTGAAAGACTAGAGAACTCCAGTACCGATGGATGCTTTTGACTGGAAAACACCAATAATTCTGCCATTATTTCATGCGCACTTCTTGACACACTCAGCACTTTTGGTAAAATACTTAATTTTGTCAGTTGTTCTGCAGAGAAATAAAGATGATTATGGGAAAAAAATCCATGAGTTCGTTTTCAAGAATGTTAATTCTGGAGAGTTTACCAGAACAAAGGTCAGTCTGTCTTCTCTTTTCCCCTAATCCAAGTTACACTATTCTTCTAAAGGAAGTGGCTGTAGTTTCCAACTAGGGAAAGGAGAGAGCTACCACACAAGCAGGTCCCTTCTCCAAACTGCCAGTCCACTCACTGTGTGCTCAGTGCAGGGAGGTGAAATACAGGACCTCTGTCAAGGTCCTTTCCAATCCCATTTTTCTTTCTGAAGTCATTGTAGTCCTTGAGTTTGAATTAATACAATATTTAGCTATGTTAATCCTTCTGACCCAACGGAGGAAGATCTAGGAGTAAGTCAGTATTCCCATGTCACAAGATAGCGCTCTACACCAGACTGTAATGAGAAGGGTCTCTCATGGTGGAATAACTCTCTCCTGGTGGAATAACTCTCTCCTGGTGGAATAACAGAAGTAATTAACTGTTCCTTCAAATGAAGTCTTGGACTGGTCTCCCGCGCACACACACGAACCCTACCTTCCAGATATTCTGGGGTCACTCATAGTCTCTTTCCTCCCCTCCACCTTTTCCCAGAAATTTCTGAACCTAAGACAGTTTTTTGCCTGTCAAAAAATATGCTGCATTCCTGTGAAAACTTTTGCTTCTGACAAATCACTGTTTTTCCAAGAAACGTTGTTTTGTTCCCAAATCTTTTCCAATCAACAGCTGGAGAGAAGGTTTATGATTTTCTGTGTGGCAAAAAAAAGAACAACTATGGATTTAATTTGAATGTAACAGTTTAAAACCTCAACAAAAAAAAAATTGTCCTCATTTGTCCTTTCTTAAAGGCGTACTTGTCTAATACTCAATGAAAATAGTAGTTACTCCTGCTTACCTCCACTTTCAGTCAATGCCGCTGATAATTAGCGCTACTGTACACGTGTACATATTCACCACACACAGGTTGTGCCACAACAGGGCTGTAATATATTACCATTTTTTGACCAATTCTTAAACATGTTTACAATTTTCTTCATAATTCTGCTTTCTTTCAAAGGGCAAGGAGAAATTACAGCCCACTGAGAAAAGTAGGAGAGAATAGCTGTGTGTGGGCAGAGAATAAGTATATTCCAGGATTTTGTGCCTTTTTCTTTCATCTATTTCTCTCTATTTGATAATACAGCTGGTGTATACCATACAGGGAGTACTTTATCATTGGCAAAAAATGTGTAGGAGAAAAAAAAAAACAAGCACGCCATTAATTGCTTATAAATATATGCTCTCAACCCTAGCAATCAGCCTTCAGGATTTCTAACCTCTGAGTTCTGTTCAATTCTTTCATTTGAATAAAATTATCAACTTGTATCTTTTCTAGCATGATTAAACACATTGCTTGCAGGGAGATTATGATTGAAAAGGAAAGATTTGCATTTTTTGAAACACACAGTTTGTTTCTCTCTTTGTAGGTGTGTCTATGTGTATATGTGCACCCATACAAACTTACGCACATACACATACACACACGCATGTGTGTACGTACTTTTGTCAAACACACTTTTGTACATACACACATGGGTGTGCATGCATGTGTGTATGCACACGTCTGCATATAAATGGAGGGTGTGGGGAGCAGGAAAAGAGGAAGGGAAAGAAAAACCAAAGCTAAGTTAGATGGAGTCATCTAGATGTTAAGGCCAGATTCCTCAAGCTTCTGCACCCAGTTGCATCCACTATGACATGGAGCAGAGTCCAGTACTGGGTTTCTCAGGAAAGATTAACACCTGAGATGCTCAGCTTTTCTTATTCTTCCCACCACATAACTTAAGGAGCTCAGCTGGAGGTTGTTATTTCTTACCTAGAAGACCTGTGTTTTAAAAGCAAGTAGGAAGAAAAAAGAAACTCAGCCTGCTGAAAGCTTTTTCTTTAGAAAGTCATGCCTCACATACAAATGGTTGCACCTGCAAACACTACAGGCACATTTGTGGAGGCCTGTTGAAAAGCTGGCCATAAAAGTAATTTTCCCCAAAGCCATGGCTATAAAAAAAAATTCCTTACCAAAATGTTAGGCACTTTTAAATCTGTTTTTATTTTCCTTACTTATTATTTACTGTCATTCCCCCTCCTGCCTACAGAGTACTAAGTAACCAATACAGCTGTGCTTGCAGAGAGACATAAACATCCTCTCACGTTATGATCTGACACTGTAATGTGTTCTGATATTGCAATAATAAATGAGAAAATTAAGTGCCTATAATACAACATATCAGTATACCATAGGAAAAAACACACCAGTGATGGTAGAAAGGGAAGTATCTCATGTCTGCTAAATGGTAATTGGGGCTGAGGTGAGCACTTTTGCTGATCACATGCCTGCCTAGAGCAATTGAGTCTGAACTTCGTATTTCCATCACTTGGATGGTTTAACACTGATACAACACCACTGTGGAATTATGGCCAACTGACACTGGTAAAAGAGAGGGGAAAATTAAGCCTCTTCTGACTACATATCATCCAGTTGATCTTCTTTTCCTCACAGTCTCTAGCTTTCCTCTGCCTGTGGCCAGTTAAGTAGGAGGCTCCTTGTCCTTCTAGGGCAGGATGCTTCATATGAGGTTGCTGTTCATCTTGCAGTTACAGTTGTCAATCGGGTTCATTTGGTCCCATAGGAACAAAATGCAGAGAAATTCCATGTTATCTTTTTCACTTGCAGTCTTCTATCACGAGAATCAGGGGATTTATCATGTTAATAAGATTACGGTAAGGAGAATGTTAGCAAGGCACGACAAATTCTAATGTCATGGGACCCATATGTCAGACAGTACAGCTTTTCTCTTCATTCATTGATTTGCGTTACATCACTGCTGAGAGACTCTACTGTACTCCTCTGTAGAGAAGCTTGCAATATAAATAGGCAGGACAGATGAAGGCTAGGAAAAAGCAGAATCATGGTTCTAGACAGACAGACCTCCTGGGTCTCCATGAGATTAAATGATCTGCCCAAGACCGCACAAATAGTCTGCGGTAGCGCCGATTTTCTGTATTTCATACAGTCTTTTGTAAACCTGTGTGCTACACAGTCAACAGGTTTGCAAGTAGCCTTTTGACCTGTCTTTCATACCGTGATCTTATGCTTCAAAATAAGAGCATGACTATGATAGCAAATGTAAATTAAAACAACATACACAGCCATTGTGATTCTTTTGGCCTAATTCTTCATAGGACAAGTTCTTCTTTGATTCCTGCCCTATGCAGGAAAATAATTTAAGGTAAGGTAAGTAAGGTTTGATCTTTAAGCAAGGAGCAGATGAATTTCCACAGCTTTCTTTTGTACACTATGCTACATTTTCCCTCTATTTTTTTTTACTGATCCAGAACTACTGCAGCTTTAACTGAAGAATGAACATTTTTAAAGTGAATTTGTCAGCTGAGGTGCATACCTTTATGTAAGCATGGTTAATTTTAAGCTCAAACTGAGATCTACGGTCAGAATTTTTCTCCCTCCACCATGGGACAATGGGATGCTTATTGCACACTCAGTTTCTAGCCTTCAGTCTGAAAGCAACAGTATGACTCTCAGGCAGCCTGTATTATATATACTAATAAATTATATGAAATTAAATTTTCTGCACTAAGTATGTGAAATGCCATTGCTAACCTGATGCTTAATTTAATCTCAGTAAGTAGAACAGGTTTACCTTGCTTAGTGATTATGTCTCTTTTGGATCGATAATAAAGCTAGCTTGCAATAGAAAAATTCAACTGTGAGGAAGTTTGATGGTGTTTACAATACTTGCCAAACCTGTGAAATACTGAGCAGCTTCATTTTCTGGTTTAGCTCCCTCACAATTTTGTCCACCTGGGCTGCGGCACAGTGGTGGTATACCAGTTTACCCCCTGAGCATCTCATTCATGCATTCTGCCTGACTTTGCAACCTACTGGTGCAAACGTGTAACTTTTGTGATTCTGTCACCACTCAATGGGAGTCAATGATCCTTTGCAGTAAATAAAATTTAGCTTATTTTTAATTGGACTTTTACAAAGATAGAAAGAGACATAAAGTTAAGGACTAAGAGTAGTTTTAAAAATGTATTTGGCAGGAACAAAGCAAAAAGATTTCAGTAATGTATGCTGTAACAATGCTGATTTCAGGAAAATTGTGCCAAATAAATTTGACCCATTCACTTTTTTCTTTATGTGAGAGGTAAGGGATGCTCAGAAAAAGACAGTCAGAAAGGACTAAACCAACCACAGATAATTCAGATAAAAGGAGCTTAACTGTACAGCTGATCTACAGCTGAGTAGGAAGTAGAAATGGCTGTAGTTAGACAAGGAAAATCCAGAATTATTTGGGTATTTGCATGCACTGCACTTAAAATGTTTGGGAATGGCATCCATAAGGTGCTAAAATTCTTTAATAAGCCAACTGTGTATTTGGGTATGGTGGGAAATCAGTTGAAAGGACTAAGAAAAGGTGGTTACACATATGGGGCAATGCTAGCATGACAGATGGTATTTGTTTTATTTATGTCTTCACAACTGTGTTTATGTTCTTTTAAGAAGGCTGTCTGGGTGGAGCCTTGCAGAGAGGTTGTGCAGACTCCTTCCCTGGGGAAGCTGTTGAGTATGTTGAGACAGAAACAATTCCAGGCTTCCTGGGGCAGGCAAAAGATATAGAGAGAATGAAGATGATGGCTTGAAGCTCATGCAAAGATGCTGCAGGGCTGGGAAGGGAGCAGTGAGTCAAAGCTCACAAAAGATGAAGAGACCCTCCCAGGGACAAGAGGAGAACAGAATTTGCTCAGTGGCTTAGGAAGTTATCGAGTTGGCTGGAAGCAATCAACTGCCTGCAAGGACAGAGGAACATGGGATCGCTGTGTACAAAACATTGTAATGCTCTTCTGTCCTCCCCAGCTGTTTTAAGTAGCATTTAATTTAAAAGTTTCATACCTAGTTTCTCTTCAAGTAAACGTTGGCTTTTCTGAATTTAAAACGATTGTCTGCTCTAGGGTGAAGGTCTAGGCACACCGAACACAGTGCTGTGGTCGACGCACTGTCCTGTCAACAGCCAAAACATAAGAAGTGTTAAAACAACCTAATCTAATGCAAACACGTACTAAACATTTTCTAACTTCTTGGGAAAACAGAAAGCACTGGAATTCCTCGAGTGATAATGAAACTTTAAATTACTATTTTGGTATTTAAACTTTTTCTCAAGAACAACAGATTATATTTAGAGAAATATCTTCACTGAGTACGATGTTTCAGGAAGACTCACACTCTCCTAACAGAAGTTTATTTTTGCCAGATGTTTTTAGGAAACAAAGTCCCTTTGGCTCAATTGAATTTTCTCTTAGCACATAGTTCCATCTCCGAGCAAGTCTTTGGAGCAGATCACTAAAATAGTGTTTATTCTTGTTGGTTCTTCAGATAACTGCTTCAGGTGCTTTTTGGCAACTGCAAAATAGAACTCTTTTATGGTGAAAAGGTTTTGGTTTTTTTCAGGACTTTCCCAGGAGAACTGGATCATTCAGCTGTCAGTTTCTGTTAGGTAAGCAGCATATCTTGGACCTTAGTGCAGAAGTCTCTCATTGCTACTACTGCCTATAGCATAACGCAAGCAATTTATACTTCCCATTTATGTTAATAGTGATTTATTAAAAATTCATCAGAACAACTGAAGCTGGCAGGATCCCTCAGAATCACTAAATAATTAATAACTCTTCCACAAAGGTGACCTAGGCTCAGCATGCAATACCAATTTTTTGGCTTACCAGTAGAGTTTCTTGTCGCCTACTAGAGTAAATAACTAGTCTCCCTATTCCAGTGCCAGGGAAGAACGAGGTATCTTTCAAAGCTACGTTGTTGAATAAGATGCTGCCCAATGTAACTGATAGTACATTCCAAGAAGAGAAAAAGTTATTTCCTAATCTCCCCTCTTTTCTGGCATTTTCCCCCCTCAGAACCGTACAGATGTGAATGGCTGGCTCTCTACTTCAGATCCCTTTTCACAAAATACAGCAAGAAGTGGTAGTGTTGCCACTACATTTTATCTAGGTGATCAAGGGTTAGAGCGTGAAGGATATGAAAAATACAGGCTCAAATCTCTTTTTAGCTTCAGCAGATTTTAAGACACATCCTCATCCTTCTTTTTTCCAGCAGTCTGGTTCATTTTGAGAGTTGCTCTCAGTTTTGACTGTTATCATTTCCATTTGATATGACCTATCATCTGAAACAATATACTTAGTTAAAAATATAAACAGTCATTGGAGAGAGAACCTAGGACTCCTCACTCCTCAAGCGGAGAAACAGATTTTAGTCGCACTCACTATTTTTATCTCTCTTTCTATAAAAATACATTGAATTTTCCATTAATATTCAATTTTTCCATGAAATGTGCTACAGGTTCAAGAGATGAGTATTCTCTCTTAGAGTAATCAATAACTGGGTTTTGAGGACAACATGACAGAATTTGCAGGGTCAAGTCCTCCTCAGGAAGAGAAAACTCAATATGGATCTATCATGTCTTTAATTTGTTCATTCAAACATTTCAGCAAATTTGAGACTGGCATTTCTGATCGTGATCAGTTAATGCCTGGCTGTTTATGATCACGATCGATTACTGGTGGACGAGTTTTACATTTATAGACTTAGGTTGCAGCTGAAGAGTGAATCTGAGGACAAATGTGGTGCGAATGTCTAAAGTCACAGTTAGGTACCAGGTCCAGTATAAGCGCTATAGAAGATCTTGCTTTTACTGAATTGTTACCAGGTGAATAACTAGGGCTGTAAACAGGTGTAATGCTGCGCTTTTCATACTCTCATCTATGAGTAACTTCAATAGTTTCAATTGACAGTTGACAATCAGTTGACAAAAGAGGGGCACCTTCTTTTCAGTTCTACAGAATGGGAATCATAAATTATTTAACTTTTTAGTATTTTATATTATGATTAGAACAATGACTAAAAAAATAAAATCATTTTAATGAAGAATGAAGGTCTGGAGTCTGTTACAACTAACTATACAAAACAATACTTTCTTTTATAGCTGTGCAAGTGACATAATTTGTGCAACTGGTATTCTAAGGTATTGGTCAGGAAATCTAGTCCTCCAATATTTTACCTTTTTTCGTTCCATAAAACGTAAGTATCCATAGTCCTTCACATTCATTTTAAAAAGGAGCATTGAAATGTATTCCTCCTTCCAAGAGGTTTGAATTACTAATTCTGTTGGTTTGCCAGTACAATAATGTTGAAGTACCTCAGTAAGTGCTGAATTTGAGCCTGCCACAATGATCACAGGTTTTTTTGGACTGCCAGACAAACCAGTCTTAACAGCATATGTTCATTTCCACAGTCTCTAAAAGTCTATAAGGATGCAATACATATTTGCTTACTCTTACTAAACTAATGACAAGCAGTAAACACATGAAATTGTAATGGGTACATATTTGAGAGGATGCATATCTGGCCAAGGAGGACTGGAATATTAAATGAAAATTTTGTTTGAAATTATTGCACAAAAGAATCTCTTGGGCTGAGGGATGTTGTAAAGAGACAAAAAGAGGCTAATGGTGACCTTTCAACATTCAAACTAGAAGACTGCTCTATTATAACCTGTTTACTTAGGCACAGGAAGAATCTATTTGTTTAGCAGAGGAAAAGAACTCTTGTTTGTTCCTCAGATAACCTGCTTTTTATATGCCTCTGTGACATTTCTATCCCCCGGCCTTGCTCCTGTATAGGAATCACAATGAAAAAGATAATACAGAACTATAGAATTTATATCCTAACAGTGTGCTGTTCCTATAATGAGAATTACTTTGGGTGACTTTAATGCTCCTTAAGAGCTCCCTTCATCAGTAGAGTGGCAAATGGAGCTACATGGGACAAGGGAGACCAAACAATAATCTGGATCCTCAAAAGAAAAGGAGATCTCCTGTGGAACCGACTAAGTTGCTCTCCTGAGGAGGTGTTTTCCCCCTTCAGTCCTTCTTTTAGACTGTGATCTTTAGGTGTGTGCTTCTTAGAGGTGTCTGGTTCTCTCCAGCTGAGTACAAAGGTAACTTTAATACTTTTGTGTCACCTTGAATTCTATGCTATTAGAGTTTTCTTGAAATCTCCCAGAGAAAACAAGCCTAACTCCTCATTATGGCTTTGTATCAAAGACTCTCCTAAGCTGGAACCACCCTGACTTCCTGCGCTGCACCCTTCCAGGACTGATAGCATCCTATACATGATAAGTAATCAAAGGCGACTGTAATACTGCAGATGGAGACGGATTTTATACACTGTCTTTTCATTAGTATTCTCTGTCTCTAAGTTTCCCTCTTTCTGTTGATGCATTTCAGCAGGAGCAGTTTTTTTCCAAATTCACTGGGATGATGACTTCAAGTACTTATTGACAATAGCCCTTACATATTCTTTTTCTGGTCAGTACTCTGCACAACTTTTCTATTTAATAAGTACTTACTCCTTCCTTACACAAGCCCATATCACCTGTATTGTTGGAGACCCTGAATGTCAGTTGCTCCTATTTCAAATCCAGTTTATATCCCCTGGTAAAAGCCACTGAACGCCCCTGTGGTTACCCAGCTACGTCGCCTTCCATTATGTGCCCACTGACTCGTAAGAACTGAGCATCCTGATACCCCTGGTTGATGAGCAAGCAGACAAAGAGGAAATCATCTTCCTTTGTCAGACAATGTCTAGGTCTCAGTGTTATTATCACTGAGCCTGCACTCTTTCTCCCTTGCTGTGAGAGGCAATTTTTTCTTTAAAGAAACTAACATCTAAACAGACAAGATAAAGGATGGAGAAAGGAAGAATAGATTACCCATTTTATAGATAAGTAACAAAGGTACAAGGAAAGTAAGATAAACTCCTGTGGTCACACAGGAGGTCTTTGGCACAGGCATGTTCCAAACAAAGCCTTCAGTCTTTGGTGAGGAGTCTATGAACCGTGAGTTGCAAGGATGTTAAAACTCTTTTGTTAAATCACGTCTTCTCTTTTAAGCAACTTACAGCAGGGCTTTTATGACTCTTCTATGACATTCTAACTAATCATCTTCAGACTCTGCAGACACTGCAGATTCAGTACCTGTATCTTCATGAAGCTGGCATTTGGTTTGAGGTTTCTTTGGTTTTGTGTATGATGAAACTCTACCTGAATTCCTCCATGTGCTTCGCTTTATTTTTATTAAACTTCACTGTCCCCCTGTTGCTGGCCAATTTCCTTGGTTACATTAATACTGTCTTCACTATGTGTGCAGCAGGTACCTGAGCCAAGTAACTGGTTTGTGCACATAGTGAGCAGAGTTAACGGCTTCTGGTGCAGACTGGCTGTATCCGCACTAAATCTGGGATAAAGGAGAGTGTGAAGCTGGCTGAGTTACCACTGGAGCACTGTATCGTGTGGAAGCAATAAAACTTGTCTCAGACTGCATTGTGTCTACATAGTGTAACACTGCCCTTTAATCTATAGTAG
This sequence comes from Ibidorhyncha struthersii, assembly GCA_013398815.1. Classification (NCBI taxonomy): domain Eukaryota; kingdom Metazoa; phylum Chordata; class Aves; order Charadriiformes; family Charadriidae; genus Ibidorhyncha; species Ibidorhyncha struthersii. Next base: position 42,580 of record VZSZ01001514.1, read on the forward strand.
GGTCTCTCTGTCCAGCAAATGAATTGGTTTTACAGGGTTAGGCAAGAAACTGGTACGTATATAGTGGGGACAACTGGGAGGCTTCGGCTCAGAGACAAACAAGTGGATCAATACAGCAGTATAGCTAACACTAATTGAATCTTTCTACTCAGCACAGGGATTAGTTTTGGTTGACTCTAGCATGGCCTTTTCCCTGAGATCTTCACAGATATCTTGTCAGCAGAAAGGATTAGTAGAGGACGAGCAAGGAAATCTGTCTGAAGGCACCATTGCTCTTGTGTTCCCTTCTTGATTTGTCCCAACTTTAGAGCATGGCCTGAAAACTACCATTAGGCAGGACAAAAGAATTGCCAAACACCTTAAATAATTTGCATTGCTAGACATCATCTAAGTTTCCGGGGGTTTCTCTGTTCCAGAGGCCATGGCTACCAGCATGTGTCAGGAACTCAGGTGGACAGTAAGGTGGACCTGATTCAGAATACAGTTTTATTTGGGAATAGTGAGAATCGGGGATAAGCGGCAACATGTGATATGAAAGACAGAAAAGTACTTACTGCCGTGCCCTTCTCAGGGAACAGTCTTTGTCTTGGAGGCATGGTTAAAAATGGGACTAAATTTGCATGTGTGCTTATGATCCCAAGAGTGGGTCAGGGCCTTTCTGTACAACGGAAGCACAGAACAGAAAAGCAGCCACACAGAGCCTACATAAGAGACAGAAATTACTTTTCTGTTTCAGGATTAAGTGTATTCATCACATCATGATAGCTAGAATTTTTGTGGCTTGGTTTCCTTTGTTTGGTTGCTTTGCATTAATATTAAAGGATGACTGGGGGGGGCGGGGGGGGGAGACTGTCTCTTGAGAAACAGAAATGCAAAGGAAAAAAACCCTTTTGTTTGCAAGTGCATCAGACCTTATAAAAGTATATAATCCATGGATCATTGGCACAATCAACTGTAATGGCTCCAAAAGAGCCATTGTGCTAATGTAGCCGATGAGCATGAGTACTGCCTCTGCATACTAAAAACCCTCATGAAAATTTTAGCAACATGCAGATAGTGGATAAGTGCAGCATGTAGTTGTTTTTAAAATTGAGAACATAGCACTGTAAGTTTCATCAAAATGCAGAAGGAAAACTAAAATATATCCACCAGCAAAATGTAACTTTAGTAACATCTGATATTTTTCCTCAGATAAAGTAACTGATTTTTGACAAAGGAAATGAAGTAGGTCTCATTTATCTGGACCTCATAAAGGTTTTTGATATAATACCATTTGGGAAATTACTAGTTAAGCAAGAGAAGTTGGGGAATACAGTACAAGAAATCTAAAGCAGACAAGGAAATATCTAAAGAAGAGATAACAATTTAAACAGAAAGCATTGCAATGAAAACAGCATGCTAATGGACTTCTTCAAAGGCTGATTTAATATTTTCATTAATGAGCATGACACGGGAAGGAAAAACGTGGTAATGAAATTTCCTGAAAACAGAAAATTGGGAGATATCATCAATACAGAAGAGGACCGGAATATCATGTGGGACAACTTAGATGATTTGATGGTCTCAGAAATTCAAATAGAATGGCATTTAATATTGAACACCGCAAAGTCATGGGTTGAAAGACAAAAAGGAGAATTTTTGTTTTTAGCCAGTGAAAGTCCACAAAAGGAGATCTAGGAGGCTTAATCAGCTGCAAGATAACTGTAAGGATCAATGCAAAATAGTAGTGAGAAAGGAAATCATCTTAGGACATATCAGGAAGGTATGGGAAACAGTATTGCATTTAGGTAGGGATATATGACCTGGTCTTGAATGTGGTAGAGAATCACAGGCTGAAAGAACAGGATTACTAACGTGATTAGAGGAAATGAAAGAATCTGACTTGTTTAGCCAGCAAAACAAAGACTGAGAAAGGTTCTGATTAATGTCTGCAAATACTGCACAGAGGCAAACACCAGACATAAAGGGTAGCTATTTAAATGAAAGTATTGCCAATAATGGACAGCGTCACATTGGCAATGCATACTTTTTAGCTGGAAATTAGAAGGATGATTCTGGTCATTGAAGGAGTGACATACTGGAACAGCTTCTGATAGGAGTAAGTGTCAAATACCTATTGATTCCTAATATAGCATGTGAACAGTTTGTGAGTCAGATGAACAGGAGATAGTGGTGGCAAGCCCACAAGATAGGAATCACCTTTGCGTGCCAGAATGTTATCCTATGCAATAATATATTTTGAACAGTAATCTTACTGACTAACCTCTGAGTGACAAGTCTGATCTTGGCACACGATTATGCGATTCAAAAAGTTATTCAGACTTATGTCATATCTTGTATTGCTTTCCATGAGAACTGGTATTGCTTTCCATGAGTCCCATTTATGCTGGGACTGAACTTGTGCATTTATGAACTTCTGTACTTTAGAACAAATGTGTAATTCTAAATCGTGGTATTTGTACCCCTCTTGATTGTTTCCTTTTATAATCTCTGTTCTTTAACTTTTCAGTTTCTACAAATTCATAGTGAAATATTCTGGTTTATTATGTAAATAGTTTGTTTATTTCCAAATACTCTGGATTGAGTTTTTTGAAACTCATTAGCTTTTACTTTTATCCAGCAATGATTAAGAATGAATGACATTGACCAAAAAAAAAGAGATATGGACAGAGATACAGAATTTACAGCCTCAAAAGAGTATTCTGATGTTACTTTGCATTGAATGACACACTATTAGTTATATATTTACTGTGGTATTTTGCATGGTAGGGAATAGTGGAAACTTGGTTGGAATTCTCCATTTTTTACCTTTTTCTGCTTCCTAAGAATCATCCCTGTTCAATCCTTTGGTATCTAACCTTTTTTCCATGAGGTCTCAAAGATGTCTGTCAGATACTTCTCAGCCAATTCCTTAAGAACCTTTGGTTGAATATGATTTAGACCTTCTGAATCATAAATATTTAAATTATCTAAATATTATTTTACCTGATTTTTATTAATTCTGCTGCTAGATATTCCCAAAGCCTCATTAATATTTATCTCACTGAGCTCCGTGCTTCCCTCTTCTTTTATATTAAATACTGGGAAAAAATGTAGATGTTGAGCAATTCTTTATGTCTCTGGCCAGTATCAGTTGACCTTTCTTTTGATTTAAGATGATCTTTGTTTTCTTTTATCCACAGTGTATTTATTTTCTTCATCTCTTCTCCCAGGTTACACCCTTAACTTGAATCCTATTTTGCCCTCTCCTTTCTTTATTATTTCTATTGGTCTCTATTACAGATGTAGCTGCTTGTATTTTTAGCTCTTGTCTATAATGGGTTCTTTTCCTCCTATCATTTTGTAAATGGACTGTGTTGCCATATTTATGACTAAGCGATGCTTCTGTGTAGAACTTGCATATTAAAATGTGACTGCCTCATAAAAATATTAAAGTATGTGCTTTATATATTTTTCATATGTACGGCTATATAAGAATAATGTCTGTTCAGTTTTGCTAATTTAAAATAATGGAATTTGAAACAGTAATTTAAGGAGGGTTGTTAGATGCAGGTGTTTGAATATGAACACTGTGTGATTAAATGCTGGCATCATTGTAGCCTATGGGAATTTTGCCATTGGCATCAGCTGGGTTAGGATTTTATTCTGATTCTGCACTTACACATAGATTTAACTTTAAGCCTAGAACTAGACCCATGGACTTAGTAGAAGTTCCTCTGCCTAAGAGTTTGTTGAACTGGGGCAATATATTCTAGGTAAGAAATGTTTTCACACAGTAAAATGTGTGTAATGTAAAATTAAGATGTTCCTATTTTGGAGATAATGAACAACCTGAGTGAATTTTTCATGTGCACCCGCTCAAAAACCAATATAAAAATACTTATGGACAATGTATTCTTTTAAAATATCTGCTATATCCACCTTCTCATTTGTATAAATGCTCTTTTGCAGTGTTCCATCCACAACGAAGCAGAACAATTAAAACAATATTTAATTAATTAAGTAGTAAAAAACCTTAACTTGTGACATTAAGGAACCCTAATTCCAAAACAGAGGGACTTAAGTTTTTATTGTTGATCTTCCTTGATACAGGTTGCTATTTTTGGAATTTGGGTGTAATGTCTAACAAAAAAACCCTAAAAAATACCACTGCTATGCTATGACTACTATTACAGTATAGGTGTGTATGCATGTAAGTTCTTTTTAAACAACAATTACTCCAGAGAAACAAAACTTGCATTGTGTAGATAGTTGGAGCATCATCTAAATGTAGGGTCCGGAGAGGTTTACTAACTGTATGGCATTCTGCAAAAGGTCATGCAATTGGTGCTGATACGCACTTGCAAGTGTGGCTGAAAGCTAAGGTGGGACTATGTCATATTATCTGTCTGCAGACTTGTCAGTTAAGGCTGGTCGAAGAATATAGCATCTTTTTCTCATCTGACTTTAATTTATTGGTTGGGAGTAGTTTTTTGAACTGCATCCTGAGTTTTTAAGGAAGTTGTTTTCTTATGTTGTATAATTAGAATTCTCTCTATAGATATGACAAAAAAATGACTTTTTTCAAGGTCGTTGTGCCGTTTCTTATTGCCAACTCAATAGATACTGAAATTTTTAATTTCTTAAAAATTAAGGTTAACATGGAAAAAACAGACACTATATTAACTGCACTGAAGCCAAAGTTTATTGTAAATATCATGGGTCCAGCTGTAGCCTTTTTATTGTAAAAGCTATCTTCTTAACTATTTCATTCAGAATCAATAATGATAAATAAAACAAGACCTTCAGACACTACATAAAAGGACTATATGTAGACTACATTTCACAGACTCAGTCTACTTTTACAGGTTATTAATATGGATTGCGAGTACTGTACTTTTTTTAATTCAGTTTCCATCTGGTTTTACCTTATGTTCTAGAAAAGGCATGTTTGGATAGAGATCTTGAATATATGTCTTACTGGCTAAGCTGCTAGAAGCTGTAGTGCCAAAAGAATGAATGTGAAAACTGACATACTATGAAGGCTGATAAATAGAGATGCAATAGCATGAAAATTATGGTTATGAATAAAAGATTTATCCTCAAAATGATGATTTCTGATATAGTTTATATCATCATAGTATACGATTTTCCACTGTCACTTGCTCCTCGCTTGTGAGATTCTTCACAGAAAGGCAACTGATACTTTCAAGTCAGGAATACCAGCAATTGTTCAATAGCTAAAACAGGCAGTTGCATGAGAAATGGCCATAACAATGAGTTGGAGCTGCTCATCCGGGATCATTTTGTTTATATTGATCTCTTGCCAGTGTTTGCATAGAATAAAATATCTTAGCCAGTTTGTAGCATGGAAATAAATACAAATGTCTAAGGATGTACTGCCTGTATCCTTTCCCAAATGTTGGTGTGCCAGCAGGACACTTTCCAATTTGCTTGTCTTCTTTCTTAATTCCATAAAAGCCCTCTTCTACCAAGAATAATTAAAGTAATAAACAGACAGATCATGGGAACCCAACTAAATATAAAATGAAGATTCCTAAATATTTACTAAAGGTTTATTGCAAAATGGCAGTGATAAAATTTAAGTAAATCAACAAATATGGCCACCACAATTAACAAATGAAACACATATGAAAAATGAACTGAATCGCCTCTACTTCCGCACTGTTGTGCAGCTCTAACTCCACCATTGTCCCTAGTGTGGCAATGCATTACTGTGACCTGGTAGGTGTAATACTCAAGTAAATACAATGAGGGCTCAGAGTCTGCTTCTTTCTACCATACATTTATATGGCCCAGTCACCAAACATTATCAAGTATGTGAACGTGTCAGCTGAAGGTCATATATTATACCTGCTATTGTATCACAGAAGGCTTGCGTTGCAGCTTGCTTTCACTGGTTTTACACTTGTGCAACTCCACTGAGTGAACAGTAATCTAGGCCAAGTGAGTGAGTTGAATTTGAAGCCCACCTGCTGCCAGAGGTTCTCTGGTCCTATAGGAGGAGGGACTGGAAACAGAATGATGCCTTTACTTACTGGGTGATACTCTGCCTCTATCACAGGTTCTTTGTTACAGTATAATGTTTAAAACCTCTGATCAAACACCGTGCTCTGGTTCTGGACCATTGTTTCTTCACTGCATGTCCCTCCCACAGAAAGTGGGATGGCTCATTGTTATGCAAAGAGGGGACAACCTGATGCAGGTGAATTCCTACAAATCACCTCTTGCAGACCCATATTGTATCTTACTGAATATTAAATACAAAGCAGATACAATTTATGTTGTGCAGCAAAAACGCACCATGCACCATATTTGTTGTATGTTTGTAAGTAAGTGGAATATTTCACCATCATAACAGTTCTCTGCTATTTAACACTATTGATGTTTGATTACAGAAACAGAGTATTGACTTCAAAGTTAAAACACCCATTGCATTTGAGTTGTTATGTCCAGCTCATTACAACAGATACTGCATGCAACATGCTTCCTATTGTGCAAGATTATGAAAATCTCCTTTCTGCATGAAATTCTTCAGGCTTTTCATGCCTGAACTTAGTCATGGGTGACAATATTGGATATTTCAGACAGGTGATTTTCCAGAGTGAGTTGCAATATATACTTTAAAAGGCTTATACATACTCGAAGTAAAAAAAAAAAAAATCTAAAAACCCTAAACCTGAATTTAACCTGAAAATTCAGGTTAAATTTATCACTCAGATTCTAGTTATATCTTTTTCACTGGCTTGTTTTTCTGAAGATGGGGTACAACTTGAACTTACTCTAAATCTTAAAATTTTTCATCAGATTCTGTTTGACTTGGTAAAGTTTGTGCTGCACTGCTTAAGTTGATCTCAGTGTGCAGGGCTCAATTATGATTTTTCTATATATTTCATATTTTCTACAACCTTTGAATGTTCATCCCAATTAATCTGACCATGATAGCTGCTCTGAGTTTAGTAAAACACAATAAACAGCACTTTACAGGCTTATGCTGCTATTTTGGTAAACATGTCTGTGATAAGAGTATTATTTGGAAAGGAGACAGTGGTGAAACATAACAGGTATTTGTTTATTTAAAACTTCTTGAGGTGGATAACCTGCTAACAACTAGTTTTTTTTTGTTTCCAGTAGAACAATTCTTTCAGTTGATTTAAATCTGGGCCCTAATGAATGCCATTATTCCCTGGGCATGACACTCAGTCAAAGGCCATACTATAGCCAAATAAAAACAATTTTTATTGGTTCCAACCATCTAATATTATATATAAAATAACCATCTCAGCTACTGCCTAGGGATTCACACTATAAAAGCAAAAATCCAGAACAGGTAGTATTTTCTAAACTATCATTCTAATCTTGCTTTTGTGTACTTACACATGAGGAGGTAGTACACAGATAACAGCTATATAAGAAATTTAAGTAAAGAATCCTGTCATAAAAATCAGCACTGATCATTCTGTGGTTTTGTCATTCCAACTTCATTTTAAAACAGCCTAATTTTAAAATAGGTTTTTATGTATCTTAGTATTCTTCAGATATAATCCTTCATAGCATTCAAATGGAATGTCTGCAGTTTTTGTAATAAGGAAAATACCTGCACAGCGATAGGCCTTATATTTTGCGCTAAATATATTAAAATTCAAATGACACCTTATGGAAAAAAAGACTGAAACCAAGGGCCACTTATTAAACATCACATAAAAGTTTTAGAGCAGCCAGGGATAGATTCTGCTCCTCATGGAGACAGAGCATAGTAAAGAGTAGAAGTGAGAAAGTAGGTATTAGGAAAAAACACATGGACTTGCTTTTTCAGCACAGTAAGTTGGTTATGATTTCTCTTCAGTGCCCAAGGATAGGGCTGCACTCATTTGAACACTGTAACTTCAAGATGGAATAGTCTTTTTCTGACTTCCTACATAACCTGTTATCTATACCCAGTTCCCATGTTACCCAGTGTATTATGTTATGGTGTTACCAGATCAAAGTGCATGCTGCTTCTCTTTCAAACAGAGAGTAGCTACCTGTGCATTTTAGAGACTGAGTGAGGAATAAGTGAGGACTAGAGAATCCTTCCCCATCTTACAGGGATCATAAAATATATTGACTAGGACAAGCCTTTTTGCCTACTCACTGGAATGCCAATCTAGGTCAAAGGTCTGCCTATAGCTTTTAGCCATTCTCCTCTGCCGAACACAATATTCTCCTCTACCAAAATAAAAGAAACATTTTTTTCCACCACTTATTTAGGCAAGCATACTACATTGCATTTAAATGTTCCCATGCGGCCTGATGTTTGCGAGACTGGAATTTATCTGAATGGTTTTGTTGCCATTCTGTAGGCTTGCTGTCTTGCCAACTAAGTGATCTTAATAGTACTATCTGTTTCTTGAGTAGCACCATTTTTCTCTGTAATTCTCTACTTGCTTCTCATGTTAATTTTGCATTGCTTAGAAGCTTCTTGAGATAGCTGTGCAGTTTTGCTTTGTACTCTAATATTTTGCACAAAACGTATGAAAGCAAAAGGACAATTTAAAGAATTTCTCCAGTGAATCATTATGTTCTAGAAGATGAGTGGCTTCATAACGAATCCAGTTGGGAAGCTTATAAAGGACTGAATCTAAACCTCAAATATCTTGGTCTTCCTCTTGAATTTATAGCTTTTTATTAATTTATGCAGCTTGTATTTTTATAAGGTTAGTCTCAGTTGGTTCAGCTCACTTCTGGACAATTGCTAGGGAGCACAGAGAAGACACAGCCCCAGAATACTGATGAAGACAAAAGCAGAGTGGCAGCCTATGGTTAATTACTGTAAATCATCATTGTAAACCACGTATCTTTAGATTCTCCCTCTCTCCAACCAGTAGTAGAGGCAACTTTTGCTGATATCCCCGTTTGAAATGCTCTCCTTTCCCCAAAGGAGTGGTGGAGGTGGGAATAATGTGACAAGACTGTGCTGAGACTGTGACATTGAGTGCTTTGAATTTTTGTCAGTCTTTGCACAGGGCCGTGCTTCTTCTACTACTGCCTTCCTGCTTGCAGACCACATTCCCAGATTAATGCCAGATATGAGAACCATATGCTACCAGAGAAAACTGGTCATGGTCTTATGTTAATCAGGGAACACCTATTCAAAACTCCATGGGTTTCTTATTGAAAGAAATGTAAGACAGGGCCTTACGTGCTTTATTAAAACTCCCAAGTATAAACAAGAAGACATATTACTGGAACAATTATTAATACTAACCTATTATTAATATTAAAACTAACTGAAATCTCAGCAAACAAATCAAAAGTATATTGCTATAAGAGCAACCAGTCAACAAATGACTGTCAGGCTGTAGTTCAATTACCCAGTTAATTAATGCTTAAAGTAGTAATTTTTACACATTCTGAACAGGAGTTGAGAAAAATGACCATTTGGTTACAGATGGCAAATAAAGAATTTAGGTGAGTCATATCTGTGATTTACACTGGTTAAGAAATGGCACTAAACGCAAGTTTCTTCATGTCCAAACCATAATTCTGGTATCTGTAGTGTGGTACTTCTATTGTGGAGGCTTACTCTTCCCTCACATGTGGAGGCTTACTCTTCCCTTGCAGCAGTAATACTGTGATACAGATGATTATGCGGAGAGCTTGGCTGACGCGAAGGGGAGGACTACTGCTCCCAGTTTGACATTGCCTTATCTGGTATAGAATCATAGAATCATAGAATAGTTTGGGTTAGAAGGCACCTTTAAAGGTCATCTAGTCCAAGTCCAACCTCCCCTGCAATAAGCAGGGACATCTTCAACTAGATCACATTGCTCAGAGCCCCATCCAACCTGATCTTGAATGTTTCCAGGGATGGCACACATAGTACCTCTCTGGGCAACATCCTCCAATGTTTCACAGCCCTCATTGTAAAAAAAAATTTCCTTATATCTAGTCTAAATTTTCTTTCTTTCAGTTTAAAGCCATTACCCTTTGTCCTAGCGTAACAAGCCCTGCTAAAAAGTTTGTCCCCATCTTTCCTGTAGGCCCCCTTTAAGTACTGAAAGGTCACAATAAGGTTTCCTCAGAGCCTTCTCTTCTCCAGGCTGAACAACCCCAACTCTGTCAGCCTGTCCTCATAGGAGAGGTGTTCCAGCCCTCTGATCATTTTTATGGCTCTCCTCTGGACCCGCTCCAACAGGTCTAAGTCTTTTCTGTGCTGAGGGCTCCACAGCTGGACGCAGTACTCCAGGTGGGGTCTCACAAAAGTGAAGCAGAGGGGCAGAATCACCTCCCTCGACTTGCTGGCCACACTTGATGCAGCCCAAGATATGGTTGGCTTTCTGGGCTGCGAGCACACATTGTCGGCTCATGTCCAGCTCTTCACCCACCAGTAGCCCTGAGTCCTTCTTGGCAGGGCTGCTCTCAATCCCTTCATCCCCCAGCCTGTATTGATACTGGGGGTTCCCCTGACCCAGGGGCAGGATCCTGCACTTGGCCTTGTTGAACCTCATGAGGTTCACATGGGCCCACTTCTTGAACTTGTCTGGGTCCCTCGGGATGGCATCCTGTCCCTCAGGCATGTCAACTGCACCACTCAGCTTGGTGTCGTCCACAAACTTGCTGAGGGTGCACTCAATCCCACTATGTCATTGATGAAGATATTGAACAGTACTACTCCCAATACCAACCCCTGAGGGACACCACTCATCACTGATCTCCATCTGGACACTGAGCTGTTGACCACTACCCTCTGGATACAACCATCCAACCTATTCCTCATCCACCGAACAGTCCACCCAGCAAATCCATACCTCTCCAACTTAGAGAGAAGGATGTTGTGGAGGACTATGTCAAAGACCTTACAGAAGTCCAGCTAGATGACATCCATAGCTCTTCCCTTGTTCACTGATGTAGACACACCATCACAGAAGGCCACTAGGTTGGTCAGGCAGGATTTGCTCTTCGTGAAGCCATGCTGTCTGTCTCGAATCACCTCCCCGTCCTCCATGTGCCTTAGCACAGCTTCTAGGAGGATCTGTTCCATGATCTTCCCAGGCACAAAGGTGAGGCTGACAGGTTGGTAGTTCCCAGGGTCCTCCTTTCTACCTTTTTAAAAAATGGGTGCAATGTTTCTCTTTTTCCAGTCACCAGGGACTTCACCTGACTGCCATGACTTTTCAAAAATACCATGGAGAGTGGCTGGGCAACCACATCAGCCAATTCCCTCAGGACTCTGGGATGCATCTTGTCAGTGCCATAGACTTCTGTATGTTCAGGTTCCTCAGGTGATCATGAACCTGATCTTCTCTTACAGTGGGAGGGACTTTGCTCCCTCAGTCTCTGCCTTGTGGTCCATCCACTTGAGAGGTGTAGGGAGAGAGGTTGCCAGTGATGACTGAGGCAAAAAAGTTGTTCAGTACCTCAGCCTTCTCCTTGTTCATTGTTACCAGTTTGACAGATATAGATAGCATGATGCGTGACCAGGGAGAGACTATGCTACTCTGTGGACTCCCTTGTCCCCACTAGCAGCCCCATAGATGCAACTGTCCTTGCAATTGTTCAGAACAAACTTGAGAAACAGTAGTTTGATGATTCCCCTGTACCAAAAATTACAGTAATAATATCAGTTCCTAAAGACTTTAAAGGTCAGAACATGCTGTAATAAAAATTACTACGAGACAGTATTTTAGTACCATTTAAAACTCGTTACTATTTTTTCTAGCACTTTTCCTTCATTGACTGCATAGGTGCTCACAGAGGTATGTGCACAAACAGTTTCCAAAAACTACGGTCACTTCCAAACCCCTTCCCTCCCTTGCACAAAGAAACCAAAGAAAAAAAGAAAGTGAAAAATATTGGAATATCCCATACCTACCAAAAATGGAGCATAAAGAGGAAAACATGAAACATTTAAGCTACCAGGGGTGTGGAAACTCGTTAGCTTTCTCAGTTTTCTGTTGGGTCAAATAAGATTGGAACTGCATTTGAGTGGCTGCTGGCACAGCTGTTTTCACCACTGAATGCTTTCCACAAGCACTGAGAATTGTCGAAGGATGAGTTATGTGTTTGTTGATACTTTGTCATACTGCTGTCAAGGTAAATTTTCTTCAGGTAATTTATGGATTCAAAGGACAATTTCTAAGTTGGGCCAGCAGGAATTGATAAAAAAAACCCAAACAACTGATTTAAATCAGTTTTATGTGATTTAGAAAAAAGGTCCACAAATGACATTGTGTCACTGACACACAGAAATTTTATAAGAATTACTCACTGAAAGTGAACCCATAGCTGCATGTAGTTCTTCAATATTAGTCCATCAGCCAATTTAAAATACTTTTGAGCAAACTTATGCTTGTTTTTGTTACTTCCAGTGAGACATTTACAAGAGAAATTTAGAGCATTTTCCTATGTAAACCAGACTTTTAAATCAACTTATCTTACGGAATCTTTAGGAGGAAAAGACAATTTGAAGCTTATCAAGATGAAATCACTTCACACAAGAAATTTTGAATTTTATCTGAGTTCTGGAAATCTGTATGAGCCACATCCGTCACACACAGCTTGTGTATGAAGACTAGAGCTAGCCTGGAAAAGAACAAAGATTGTAACAACGCTTACCCATGCTGCTTTTAGTGCTGTTACTATCCTGCAACCTCTCTGCCTTTTGTTTCTTCCTTCCTAAAAAAGCACAATACTTTATAAGTAATATACTAGGTAAATTTTGAAAACATTTTCTACATTCTTTTGACATGGCATACCATGTGCCAAAACAAAAGTAATTTTCCCTTGATTTTGCAACAAGTATTCCACTTTGATGTATGTCTTTGATAGCATCATAATATGAATATTCTTTGCATTATTATTCCCAGCCATTGTTTAACAACTTTTGAAACTAACATATGTGCTGCCCAACCACTTCTATATTTAATTATTGTAATATATGTTTTAGTTTCTGTGGTTCCTCACAAAATTTCCTAGCAGATTTTGAAGGCTAAATGAGCTTTCGGTAGTACATGAGAGCTTCCTTGCTTTCTTGCTGATAAATACCCAGTTATTTTTATACTAAAATGATCTTGCTTAAGGTTGTTGTTGCTCCTTTAGTTAAACAGGCACCATATACCATCTTTTTTCAAGCACTGCAGAAGGAATTAAAATAAACCCTGAAACAAACAAAAAATCTTTGTCGTTGTTTTCAAAAAGAGGTAATGAACCGTGATCCTAAGAGTAAGGTAAATACTGAAGTCATTATGTACAAACCTGTTTCTTTTTTTGCCTTTTACACTGATATTCTGCGTATCATCCTCTAACAGTCTCCGAGGGTATTCATCGCATGGTATCTTTGGAATAGGCCCTCGGTCCACTCAGGCAAGCAGCATTCTGAGAAACCATAAAGCCTCCAGTACACAGACCTTATATGCCTGTTATTAGCTCACTCAATGTGTCCTTCCCAGTAGCTTATGATTGCAATATGGGCCGAGTTATACCCTTAGTAAGGTCATTTAATAATAGAAACAATTTATAGGCTTTCCCTTAAGCTAGTGCATCAGTACTAGCTTTTTTTTCCCCCCATTTTAATATCAGTCTTGGAATTATGAACCAGTTAGCCTTCTAAGAAATGCTTTCTTCTCAAAATTGAAGGCTGATACATGTCAGCTCTGCTTTTCACATATCACATATTTTTACAGTATCAAATTCATCCAGTCTATCTCTTTTGAGGAAGAAGTACATGAAATAAACTGTGAGAAAACTATACAAATCTTTTATGACTTTAGGCCAGAGGTCTACATAGCTAACTCTCAGATTTTACAGAACGGGTCAGTTTTTTCCTGCCTGGTTACCTGCTTTACATATAAGTTCCACCATAAAAAAAGAGAAGAGGCATAAAGCTTATGCAACCAGTTTCTTCATTTATGTCCATGGGGGCAGTTTTAACCACATCATCAACTGGTGTTTTCAGGCTGGAGACATTGTACAAAGTGACAAAACCTGGGATAAGAAAGGTCCCAAATGTTCTCAAGGTTGTACAAACGAATGTTTAAGAAGAAAGTTCTGTCTTCCTGAGTGGCATACAAGCTGCTTTACTTAGTGCAGAAGTTGGGGAGGGTGCAAATTTGTGTGAAGTTCAGTATCTTCATAGGTTTACTGGCTACATGTTCAGCATATTAACTCAACTTAGTATATTTCAGATTTTTATGTGAAGAAACATGCTCGCAAGGTTTTATACCTCTTGTTTATTGCAACTCTCAAGTTTGATCTGGCTAAGAAATTTAGGCAAGAATTTGAAGTAGTTAAGCATAGAATGGAAGAACTTGGAGAAAGTTGAAGAAAACCTGAGTCTGGACGTACCCCTTACAACAATTATAATGCTTTGTGCCCCTCGTGTAAACTGAGTATCTTCAGTTACCAGAAATATTTGTGTAAAAAAGACATTAAGGGACTTGATTGTTCCTTAGTTTCAAACCACAAAATTGGCATATTTGAGAGAGAAGTTTCCCAGTATCAGGAGATAAAGACTGGTCTTTGCTCATTCAAAGTACATTGTTAACCATCCATAATTACCTAATTTAGCCTGTACTGATCAACTTAATTCTTGATGGAGACAGCTGCTATTGCATATGATGACAAATGAGACTCCCTGCCATGCTGCAAAGTTTTCTGACTAAATTGACTAGTTTCCCACTAGCCTCAACGGCCACAGAGAGCACAAAAAAAAAAAAAACAGATGAAAGAAAGACCCCTTAATGAGTTAGAAAAAATATTAACAGTTCCCAAAATTTGTCCTTCATCTTTACCAGTTAGCTGAGGGATTATAATTTAGGACTTACTGTGTGGGTGGGTTTTTTGTTTGGGTTTTTTTCTGTTTCTAAAATTTGAATTCAAGTTATCAAGCTGCGTTGATTTGAAAATTGGTGTTTACATTTTATTTATTGTATTGTATGCTATGACATATGTCTATGACCCTACACCAATTAACCAGTTTCTTTTTCAAGATATGAGTGTTGTTTCAATTATCCTTTTGAAATTTTATTTGTGGCATGCTGTAATTATACCTTGCAATATATTTTGTAAAGTTTCCCATTGAACTGAGAGACTGTGCATTGTGTTCACAAAAACCGGTTTGTTGTGTTCTCTGTATTAAGCATGCTGTGAAAGCTTGTCCCTTGTGCTCAAAATGTAAATTGGACATAGCTAATTGCATCTACTGCTGGTGATCATGTTCAGAGAGTGCAGATTTCTGGAGGGAAATGTGCCTACGCTTCTCCTCATGCTTAGATATAACTGTGAGTCCTCCTTCAGATATGCTTTATTACTGGCAGGGTTAGACTTCATTGTCAGTGCTTCTTACGAGAAAGAAAAACATTATGTACTGTACTTGTTGATATAAAACTGGAAATGTTTTTCTGTGTTGGATGTAGAATACTTCTCATAACTTTCTGTGCACAAAACCCACTTCCCAAAATCTAAAGTGATGAAACTCTATCCTTAGAGTAAAAGTAACATTACACTTTGATGCTTTTGTAGGCTCTTTCAGTCAAGAGAGAGGTATGACACGTAACGTAAAGAGAGGCTGCAGTTCTGTGGTCAGCAGCTGCAGCTGCTGAGGTAGTGAAGAGGAAAGTTCATAAAAGGATGTGGTGCTCCTATTGAAAATACAGACTCATTTGTGGATGCCTTGTGGGTGCAGTCACGGGAAATGCACAGGGTGTAAACTCAGCAGACATCTGGCTACCAGAGAGGAATTAATGACTGGCTTCACAGAAGGGGCTGTTTTGGTTAGATGCAGTATCATTGTTACTCTGCCAAAAACATGAATACTGTTCCTGGTTTTGAGGAAAAGAGAAATGACTAATAGTGAGTTAGAAGAAACAGGCAATTGGTCTTAAAGAAGTAGTTGTTGAGTGGACCAGTGGATAATACATTGTGGCTTGAAAATACTTAGTGAGAGCAAACCTGCATCACAGTAATAAAGAAGTAGCCATGAAAGTGAAACTGTATTAATGCCTAGGACCCAGCCTCCTTAAAATGATGGTAATCCAGCACAGTATATTCTCTGGATTTCATCTAAAGTCAACAAAAGATAGCTTTTGAAAACTAAAAAAATAAAACAATGAAAACTTCTTACAAAAGTCCTATGATGCTTTGTTGCTTCTCTGATGGCTATACATTAAGGTATCTTCTCACAGATGTTTGAAGATTGTGAATAATGTCATTTCACATAGAAAGAAGAAATAGACACACACTTTAAATCTCAGGACCCAGCAGAAAAAGACCATAAGAAGAATAACCTTGTTATATGAAGGATGACAAAAATGCAAGATTTTGATTTACTAATACCATTTTTAATTCTTCACAACTACTGTGTTCCTAATTCTTGGACATACAACAAATATTAAGGCAAAAGGCAGAAGAAAGTTTGTTTGAAATTACATGCTATGTAACATCACAGCTCTAGGACTTGTAATTTAAGATAAAAATAGTTTCATAGTGGAAACCAGAGAATTCACTGAAAACGAAACTACAATTCCCATGCATCACACAGCCAGATAGACTCTCATGTATCACCTTGCAGGTAAAACAGCTTTTATAAGGGCCTAACTTACTGAAACTGTGAGACTGGCAAAGACAAGCTATTAAGGGCTCCTGCTCCTGCTAAGGATTAGAGGAAGAAGAAAATTTGTTTCTGCATAAGTATAAATCAGCTGAGTACAAAGGAACAAACTGAACTGTCCCATCGAACAAATAAACAGTAGCGAGCTAAAAGAATGTTTTCCTGGGCGGCTTTTCTTCAAGAGGAGATTCCATGCTCAGTTCAATGTTAGAAGCAGATTATCTAGAAACACACTTCACTTTTGCTTATGTATTGCACTTGTTTTTCTCTGTTAATAACAGAACATTAAATCTATTTTTTGGTAAGCAAAAGCTTCTGCTGTAGCGGTAGCCCACCTCTTCATGTGCTTTTTACATATTTTAGCAGTTGCAAGTATTTATGTAACACATAATCTCTGGTTACAGACAGAGGCTGAAACATTAGAAATGGAGAATTATGACTAGAGCTATTCAAAGAGATTAGGATTTGCAGTTTGTTTTCAATGCTGTTGAATAACATTAAGGCTTTTTTTTTCCTTTCGTTGGTTTTAAAACTTTCTGACATATTCAAGCAGATTTTCTGATGTGCTGCTTTACTGAAGTCTCAATCCTTTTCAGCATACACTTCAGTATAGTGTCTGTTTTCACAGTATCACAGACATGTGCCTGGGACAAGTGTCTTAAATTTTTAATTTTGTTTGAAGACCTCAAAAGAGGGAAAGTTTTTGAACACGATTTTAAAATACTGAGTAAACAAGGGACAACACACATAAAAGGATAAATGAGCATATTTTCATCAGGTTGTGATGAGCACATCATCTCAAAGAGTACTCTGATTTGAATGGAGTTCCATCTGCAAATGGCAGTGAAACTGTCTATATAGATGTCTGATGATGTTTTGTTTTATTAGTGATATAGTCTCCTTAACAATTAATGGCAGTAAAGCATGTCATGAAGGGAAAAGTAAGATTCTTTCTTCCAGGGTGGGATAACCAGAAAAGTCAAATAACTTAAAGGCAGCAAGGTGATGCAGAGTAGGCTGTTGAAGTGACAAGACAGTATGTACTGTCTTCGTGTTCCTTAATGACAAATAGAGTCAATTCGGGGAAACAGAGTCACTGCTATTTGCCGGCCGTACTATTATATATTATCTCAGTTCAGTGAGATCAATAAGACATGAGGAAAACTACCAAATAATTGCAAGGTAATAAAATCAATGCAGAACTGTAATGTCATTAAAAACACTAGGACTTCAGGAAAGTACAAAGAAATCTTTAGAGAGTCAAAATTTACTACGCAGGAATTAGCATTTGCAATGACCTGGTAATTTCAGGGAAAGGTCTGTCTGCTATCCAGGGTGTAACTGCAGAAGATAATCATTAAGAAATATACAAAAATGACCTTGTGATGGCAAAATACTTCACCTTTACTAGATAATGGAATTGTACACAGTGTATTTGCTTTTGTAAACAAAATGGGTGCTCAATATGTTTCTCAGGATCAAGTGGATATAGGAAGAGCAGCCAGTACTGGATTATCAAGGAAATAATCCTAGAAGACAGTTGTATACACTGTAGAAGGGACATATCTGGGGTAGCTTTGCAGACAGTCGACACAAGGGAGCTGTCACTGTGCACTGTTGCAAAGGGCTGGCAAAAAGCAGCAGGGGGAATTAATGCTGTCACTTCAGCATGGAGTGATTTTTTGGGACTAGGCAGGGGACTTTGCTGTATGGAAGTACAGATACCGAGGCAATATTCACAGCAGTGGTATCAGAAGGCAATCTTGGCTCTCTGTTGGCATTAAGTAATAATGACACGATACCACATTCATGGGTCGGAGACAACGTCTTCAATATGAGTGTACAGGATAAGCTATGATATTTGCAGTGTTGGTCATTATTTGTGGCAGTGTTCATTAACACAGCAATAAGAAGAGTGCCTTGCGTTAATTCTCAATGGTACTGGCTCCAGCAAATACATCAAACCTGTCTTCCATTTGTTATACTCATTTCCTTTGTAATATAAAACAAAGTTCAAGGTTTGGGCTTGAGCCCAGTGCATCTGATTGCCTGAAGCACTGGAATAACAGTAAGGTTCAGCAACTTCATTCCTCTGCAGTGGATGTACATAAAAGTAGCTACGTAAGAGAGCTTTCTTAGATACCAGACTGAAAATGAACTCCCCTCCAAACCAGTGGCCCACTGGAAACCTGTCTTTCTACTGTAAGACCTCGTCTTTGCTAAAAAAAGCTCAGTCCAACTGAACTAAAGCAAGCTACTAACCATGCTTTTTCCCTTCTAGGAAGAGTGTGGAGAAAGAAATATCTAACGGCAGAAGCTAATCGCAGTGCTGGATGCCGTGCTCTGGAAGGCGCCCGCTGCTGTGGGGGCCTGGTACGACCCTGATGGTGAACTGAGGAGCACCAGTGCCTGCGTCTGTGCGAGGGAATCCGACAGGGACATTAACACTGCCTGCACTGGCACGGAGGGACAAAATCTCACTACCACTACATAGCAACTTAAAGCCACCTGAAAGGAAAGGAAAATCGATGGTAGTGCAGCGCTGTCACCAGTGTGGGCCAAAAGCACGTACGCGGGCAGCAACGTAGGTGTGGTACACACACCGTGACACTAATTCCCCTCCTTGTCACGGTCCCTACTTGTAAGGCTGAGTCAAGGGGGGAAACCACACAACTTGTGAGGCTTTTCCCTACCGACTCGCTTAGGGCACAGCTGAACCCGGGCACAACTTTTACCGCCCACAGCAGAGCCCCAGCTGTGCTCCTCAACTCACCAGCTGTAACTGCCCTCTTGGGGGCTAGAATCTGAGGGGCGGCCACCGTGTCTCAGGAGCCGCTCTCCTCAGGCCGGGAGAAGCNGCCCCTCCTCGCCGGCCCAACGCATGCGTGGTAGGAGAGGGAGCGTAAGTTTCCATTTTGTGTCCTTTCGTCCCCCCTCCCGCCTCGTGCTGTTGAGCTTTCCAGGGGGGAGGAGGCGGCGGTGGCGGCCGCTGAGCGGGGCCGGGAGGGACCGCTGTGCCGTCCCCCGCCGCCGCTGTGCCGTCCCGCTGCCGCCGGCGCTGCCCGCTGTTCCCTCGCTCCCGGCTCACTGGCCCTTTCTTCCTCCTCTTTCTCCCGCCTAGGATATTGAAAAACTATTACGGGAGCGTTTCGCCCTTATTTAAGTGATTTATTTGCTGGGGTGGCCTCGCCCGGGGCTGGCGTTGGGCGCTGCGCGGGCAGCGCGGCGCGCGGCCGCTGTGGGGGCGGTTTCCCTCTCGGGGATCAGCGGGAGTGTGTGGGGGGACCGCTTTCCGGGCAGAAGGGCGGTGGGTTAAAGCAAATTAATTAACCTTCACGCCCCAGCAAAACCAAAGCACTCATTGCAGCAGCCTAGCGATGTTAGGAGCACAGAGACGCTGCCCAATCGCTTCAGTTTAGGTTTACGTGTAAGGTGGTAACGCTTAAAGGCATTTTGGCACTTCGCGCACTGTGTCCAAGTGATCGATCTGGTGCTCTTGAAACAGTTCATAAAATTTCAGCTGAGCCTGGGTAGGCTGGGTGACAGCAAAGGTAGTTGCGTTTTTCTAAGGATAGCACGTGTCCTCGGAACAGGTTACTTTTGCAGATTTTTACTAAGTCGCTTAGGAAATCAGTAAAATCGAGATGGAGAACTAAAAAAAAAAAAAAGTCATCTTGTTCTTGGTTCTAGGCTAAAACTGGAAAAAGAATTGAGCTCAGGGATGTTCAGGTGAAAGTCGCTTTTGAGACAAAAAGAGGCTTAGGCTTAAATTATTTTTGTGGGGCTTAATGTAATTAAAAACCTTAAATGATAACATTTCTAAAAAGAGGAAAAGATAAAGTCCAGTTCAAAGAATAATTGCACACAATATGACATCTGTAAGCAGTTTTCTGGGTAATTAATTTTCAAATGTTGGATGTTGGTGATTCAAATAAGGCATTCCAGAGCACGTGCTAAGATCTTGGCTACTTAATTTTAAATTAAATCACTGAAATGTCTAGTGGAAAAATGGCATTAAATACTTTGCCTTTTCCCTCAGGACAAGTTGTCTCACCTCTAACAAAGAGTAGGCCCCCTGATTTCATCACCATCTTTCATATTTCCCCTCAAATGCCTTTTTAGATATTCTGAGTAGTTTTAAATCTTTGCAGCAGAGTACCACTCCTATCTTTAAAAGTTACATTCTGTGTGCTGAAAAGAAATTCTGCATGCACACACTGCTTTTTTCCTGTGAGTCTTAGGCATAAAGTGCTGGTAAAAGCTGAATTTAGTTCACTTGTCAGTTCTGCCACTTACTAGGAAACCTTTAGTTGTTCTTCTTTCAGCTTGTTTACTTTTTTTCCCTTGTCACATATTTGGGCAGAAATGTTGCTAGTTTCATTCAATGTGAGCTGTTATGTTTCCAAGTATAGCACTTCTGATGCAAGTTCTAATTAAATCTCTTCAAAACATGCTGTTTATTTCATTGGTATTATGGTCTTGAGAAAACTTAGAAGAATTAAGACCGCAATATGTGAAAACTGTGGAGCCTACCTGTTTTTATTTACTTACTTATTTATTAAACAGGGGTTTTTAGTTGAGTCAATTTTTCAAATGTTTGGTTCAGCTTTTTATAATTTTGTTTTACCTTTGTTATGGTTTATGTATCAGTCTCACAGTGCAGTGAGAAGAGTGTGTTTAACTAAGGCTGCAGTAATAGTCAAATATTTCAGTTTGACAGCCTTTGAGTTGTACATTGACTTTACTAGTGACCAAGTTAATATTTTTACATGTTAGGAAAATTGGAGGATATAGAGATGATATTGGAAAAAGTGGCTTGGGTCAACTCATGTAACTTAATATTAAGCACAGGATTATCCACTTGTCTTGCATATTACAGCTGTGTATGTACTTTATAGGATTTGCCGTTTTGTAGTTACAGTGTGTAATCCTCTCATGTTCATTTTGTCATCTGTCATATGAATCCTTTTGTGAATTTTCAGTAAATAGAATTATTCAGTTTTATACATGTCAAAGTCAGTCTTCTCCAGTGTCTGCAGCTTCATTTATGTCAATTTTATTGATATAATTTTATATATTTATAATTTTGTCTATTTCTGCAAAAGTTAAAAATATTGCCACTTTTCAACCTTGTCAACTGATTTGTGTATAGAATGTCAGTAGTGTGTATATAAACAGGTTCAGACAAATTGGTAATGTTTACTACACAGAGGCCCAAATGTTGATCTATTAAGTCTGCAGGAAAACTGTTGTTGACTTCTATAGCTCAAATTCTAATACTAGAATGATTTGAAATGCAAGTTGACTATTCCAAGTAATTTGGTGCTAGGTAGTCAATGTTTTGTTTTGTGCATTAAGGTTAATTGTTATTAAGTGGAACTTACATTGACCTGTATCATCCATATTTTCTCCTTTTTTTTAATAATATCTTAAATGTCTTGTGTGCCTTACTATAGATTCTTCACACTTATGTATACATTATTCCTACAGGGTTACATGATTTTGTTACTTTATTATTTCCCTAAGCTCTAGGGGAAGGTGGATGCTTTAAAGAAGGTCTTAATAAATTATGTTCATTCTTCTTGTCTTTCCCTACTGCACCAGTAATTTATCAAATAAAACTGTCAGATATGTTTGGCAGCAATGTGTTCTTTGTGCATCTTTGTAGGTTATAACTCATATTTTCCGAGTGCAACATTAAATTGTGTATCTAGTAGATTTTGGGGGTGGGCTTTTGGTGTTTTTTGTTTTGTTCGTTTGTTTTTTCTTTCTTTTTTTTTTTTAAAAAAAAAAAAAAAAGCCTAACCAAATTTAGCTTTGGTTTATTTGGTGATAAAATGCCTACTGAGTTCCTTTGAGTGGTTGAGTCTACATGAGGGAAATATAATTGTCCCTAAAGCTACAAGGTAGTTCTGAATATCCGTTGTAAGTACTCAGTGTGAGAATTTGAAGGCTTTCACTTCTGAGTGTAAGTTTTTATAGTGAAATAGATACGTCTTGACATAATAGCGTGCACACAAAGTAAGGATAAAATTGGGTTGTATGAGAAGCAGCTTCATAATGTTCAGCATTTAGAAAGCTTTACTGGTAAAAATCAAACTTGTGTTAGTTGAACTTGATTCCCATGCTTTTTTGGTTGTATCTGTAAGCTGGATCTAGTCCTGTTTATCGCTAACCCATCACTTTCTATGTTGATGCAGTCCTATTGGTGAGTACGCTACTAAAATTTACTTTTTCTCTCAAAAGCCAGTAAGTGATTGAGCTGCTGAAAGAGCTTCCACAAAAGTCCTTTATTAAGGCTAATTCCCCTCCCCGCTTAAATATGTTAATTGTATTCCTACAAGGAACAGATTGGAGAGTTGTTATTAAAAAGAGCACTCCTCTACAAGTGCTTAGATTGTGTGAAGGAATCCCGTACTATAGAAGAATCCTAACAGAATGTAATCCCTCAGGGAGGTGTATCAGAGCTGGAGGGCTGTGGTTACATTCAGAAAGGAGAAAGTAAGGTAGGTTCCTGCAGATGGTTCTGGTAACAGGGTGGAAGAGAAGACTGATTTTGAGTGCATTGGACTTTGTTATTTTGAAGAATACCCCCCCACTCCCAAAAGTTGAAATCATTAATATAAGAAATCCTATAGCTGGACAGCACAATGTATTGAAGGTCTATGTTCTATTTTACTTGTTTCCCTTGTTTTCAGGTGAAGTACAGGAGATAAACGTTGCACGCTTCATGAATGTTTTCATTGATATTCAGTTTTAGTTGATCTTCTGCTATTATTGTGATATTCTACCAGAAGATACCACTGTGCTGAATTTCAAGGATTGGGACAGTAATCAGATGATTCATTAGCTACATTTAATAGAATTATTATGTATAGTCAGCCAGAGAATTTGCTTTGATAGGCAAATGGAACATTAAAGAATCATCCTTGATTCTTAGTCTGGTTAAACTTTAGCTTGGGGTGGTGTTGAAGAGAAGCTTGATCAGCATAGCAATTACTCAAATATAGGAAAACTAGCATTCTAGAGGCATGTCTTGCAGTAATCAGATTATTATAATTGTGGACAGTACGTTGCTGACGTTTCTAAGGAAATGCTTTGTTGACCAGACTCCATTTTACTGCAGTAATTAGAAATTTCTTTTTCCTCCCGTCTTATTTCTTGTGTAGTGGTGTCACAGACCAAGTAGAGTTCAAAAAAAGCAAGCTTTCATAATGAATAGACAAAGCAGCTAACACTTTTTTAACTTAGTTTTCCTTTATTGACGCTTTATCCTTGTTAAAGTCAGCTGCTGACTTTCCACTCCTACTTACTTTTCCAGATCTCACAAGATTACTTCAGCTTGCTTGTGCCAGTTGTTCGGTTTGAGTTACCAGGTTTCGGCTTCCTTGGAACAGAAGACAGGCAAGATAGTGTTCTGATATACATTTCAAGTGAAATGTTCTCCTTGCAAATATTTGTAATGAAGACCAAGGAGTACAGAATGTGTATTTTAAAATACTTAAGGTAAAAGTAAATTAGAGCATTGACTCTTGTATAAAAAGGAAGAAGAGATTGGGAGTATGAGTAGCTGTATAAATAGTGGTGTACGCCTGTTGGCCAGGGTGCCACTCCTCTGGCAGGGATCCCCAGATTACAGTTTATTGTTGCTTTACACATACACAGCACAGAAATGGTGATTTTGTTGTAAAGATTCAGGATACTGATTTGTCTTCATGTAAATGAAAGCTTTTGAACAGAAATGCGTTCGGTAGTACTGTTTTCTCCGGGAGAGCCACAGATTCCTTGGGTCTTAGAAAAACTGCACAGAAAACGGCAGTCCTGTCACATTAAAAAAAAAAAAAAAAAGGACAAAAGGAAATGCATAGGAATCACTTAAAATAATTATCAACATGCAACCCTGTAGCAGAGTCAAGCATTGGTGTTTGCTGAAAATCAAATAAATTGTGATGGCCAGAAGCCCCTGGTAAATTCTGCTTTCTGTTTCTTCTTAGAAGTAACTTGGAAAAGTCAGGTGTATTTTAATGGTTAACAGTGAATAGACGGGCAAGATGTAGACTTTGGGCAGATAGTGCCTAGTGAGGTGATGATTGAATGAATTCAAGGTAGGTCATTGATAGCTAATACCTGGGTTTTGTATGTGAAAAAAACAGGTATGCTGTATATTCTATTTCTTTTGGAGATAAAGGGTTATATTCCTTTGTGCCATGAGAACTAAGAGTATCCTTGATGGATTTACCCAAACCTCTCTACCATTCTCATTCCTCAAAACCAAACCCTCAGTCTCAAACATTTAAAAGTATAGTAGAAATTTTCAAAATTATATAGTGTTTCTAAAGGCCTACTCTTTTTGGAAGTGGTGTGGTCATTTTAGTAGTAAACTTGAAAGATGATAAATAGGCCTTGGTAACAGAGTTACTTTTAACCTTGTGGACAACACTAAAGAAAATTATCTAATTGTGAGCTTTTGATTTTAATCAGAAGGTGTGCTTTTCCTCTCATCAATTTTCACTGCAATACTTAACATTCCCAGTACAGCTCATCAGATTTGCAATGTCATGCAACCAACTCCGCAACTACATTTATCAGCTTTACATTTCTAGATACTCCAAAGTATGAGTTTTCTGTATTGGTGTTGCAGTGCTGCCTGGTACTTTATCAAAATAGTGCTGTGGTTTAGCGCATGGGTAGTAAAAACCATTTATATTAATTCTTCTGAACATAAATGGTTTTTAGCATTAGCATTTGCACAGGTTTTACAAGATCTTGATGTGTCTGGTAGGTATTGGCTTCTGAAGGTATTCTGTTATTCAGAAGTCATTGCACACTGACTTGTTGAAATAGTTTACGTATGTCATTTAATTTCTTTTCAAAATGGTTTCTAAAATGTTAAAGAAAAAGGTTTAAATTGGCATAGTGCTGACATTTGGCACTAAGTATGCATATTATTTGTCCTGTTCAATGGTATTATGCAAATACTGAAAAGCGCCTTATAAACTGTTTTGCTGGATTTGTGTACAAGTCTTAACGGAGAACTAAGAGATAATGAAGGCATGTTAAAAGCGCTAGGTAACGTACAAAACTCAAATTTGCATTTAGCTTGCATTAAGACTGGCAATCAATGTTCTGTTAATAAAAACTATAATGATTCCATGAACTGATAGGAAGTAAAGTATTTCATGGTGGTTTTGGGTTTGGAAATAGCTTTTAAGTGGCATTCATGCATTATTATTTTTCTAAATGGTCACTAAAATGAAGTGATGCTGGATTTTATGATTTCTGTTGTCAGTATTTTGTTCTTTTTGATACTGTACCTGAATCTTACGACCTTTTTGATATTCCACTTTAAAAAAAAATCATTAATTTTATATACTTTACCCATGATCTTTAGCATCTCAATGAATCAGAACCAGTAGCTTCATTACATGCTTGTTTAATATACAGTAGCAGAGCAACTAAGCTGACAGTCTTTAGATCCCTATGTGAAAGGACTTTGAAATTACACTTGCAGAGAAATCTGTGTCTCCTTTTTATTTCTTCTGCTGGGACATTGCCTAATGATTTCAGGCTTTCAGTCTTTTTAGTGCATGTTGTGTTATTAAATATTTAAGGATTATATGGTTGTGATGAATGCTATTTCAGAATAGCATTCATTGCAGAGAAGCTTTCAGGTCAAATTTGGCTTTAAAACATTCAATTTTAGAAGATGGGGGAAGGACAGAAGGGACCTTGCCTAAATGTAAGGTTTATAAAACTCTTCAGTCATATTTTTGATTAGGCAGATATTTTGCTGAGGAAAATGTGTAGTCTTGTTTAAAATACGATTAGGTTCACATGTTTATGGAAAAAAATACAGACAAGCACATCTGGAATGAAGAGCTGATAGTCTGCCCAGTATTTCAGTAGAAAATGTTATGACCCTGGACTTCAGCTGCCATTGCTATGCAAGCTTTCATAGAAGTTGTATTTAAATTATCATGAAACTACAGTGATGTTATTGTTTTGTAAAATGTTGGTTGTCAAACCATTGTGCCTTTTTGTGTCTTCCTGCATGCAAATTATCAACTAATATTTTTGGTTCGGTTTTCATTACAGACGTGTGTAAAAGTAGTCATATGCCTATTAAAAACTCTGACTGATATTATTTATATAATAGGTATTATTAAATATTTATGTAATAAATTGTAATAAATTTATTTATTGTGCGTTGTCCCACTAAGTACTGAATAGGAAGAGTATTCTTGGCAGTTGGACTGTAGCAATTAAACTGTTCAGTGTGGTATGGTAAGTGGTTACTGGTCTGTAACTTTGTAGCAAAAATCAGGATTAGTTTTTGCAGTTGTTACATAAGAGGATACTAGGTACAGGATTTAAAACAGGAAAGATTTAGTGGTTGGATGTTTATGCAACACAGCGCAAAGAATCTTACTGAGGTTTTTATTTTGAACTCAGGATGCAATTCGAGGTACTCTGATGTTAGACAAAGTAGTGCATTTTAGTATAGATATTTTTATGGGAGTAGCCAAATAAATGAAAAGGGCTTTCTTAGGAAAACAAGTATTTTTAAAGGATTCATGTGCCTAAAGATGTAGACAAGTGCTTTAAAATTTGAAAAGAAAATATCAAAATAGAAAGAGGTTTTATTGTGTGTTTGGCAGCTGCTTTTCCTGTATTTTTCTAGTGTAATGTTAGTTTTGGAGGTACGCTTAGCATGTGTGTAACCATTCTTTGTACATTGAAACTATGAGTATGAAAGTAGCATTAGAAAAGATAAAACCACCCTACATTATTCCTTGATTTTTTTTCTGTTTGTTATAAGACCTACATCTTAACTAGTTCTCAGTTTTGTGTGTTGAGGCTGTATTATGCAACTACAAATAATATTTTCCAGTGTTGAAAGAAACAAGCTATTGTAGAGCTGTTAATTCACAAATATTTTTGTACTATATTACCTTATGAAAACATGTGATAGAAACTTAGATACTTCAGGGCTGATGGTGATCAGATGATACTATATCCTTTCCTCTAAGCATCAGAGGTTGAAATCCCATTTTAATCATTCAAATGCTTAGATATGTTTCCGAGACTGCTGCTGCCAGACCAAATGTGTTGCTGCCATGGTACTAGCATTGAGAAGGATAGTCATACAGGCAACTGAAGTGACTGACAGTTTGGAAGCTGTGCTAGCATGGATTGAGTCCATGCAGAAACCCCTGCAGAAATGTTCAAAGTCAAGGGTGGGAAAGATAGCGTGAAAGTGGGAGCGAACCACACCTGTACTTGTAAGACTGACTTCTTGCTATGTAGGTGCAAGAAATACTGAGCTAATGCTTGAGTCTGGATATAGGGGTATGTCTAGAGATACTTGTGTAATCATTTAAGTAAGAAGTGGTTGAAAAACCCTAGTTTCTAAACTGCCTGCTAACTAACAGCGTAAGAACTACTGCTTTTTTAGGACAGAATCAGTCTTAAGAGATTCAACCACTGCAAAAAGTAGGAATTATTAACAGAAGCTTTTGTTCCTTGCTTTTATTTATTTTATTTTTAATAGCATAACCAGCTCAAGGGATTTGAGATCAAGTAACTCCATCTCAGCTGCTGGTTTCCTTTCCCATGTGTAACACCTTTGTTATCCTGGTACAGCTGTTTCTTGGATTGTGTGGTGAGTCAGACCAGTGGAGACATCTGAGCAAATTGACTACAAAAATGGGTTGTTGTCAGCCTTGACAAACTTGAAAAGTTCATTGCTCCAATTCATTATACAGCCTACAGACAGTTGCTCACATGAGCTTATGCAAAATCTGGAGACAGAAGTGAGAGCTGCTTTAGGTGGAAGAATTGCTAGCCTTATGACCCAGAAATTTGTGCTTGGAAACATGGGGCAACTGAGAGTGCCTCATCCTCTGAACCAGATTTACACCGCAGTAGTATAGACAAAGTGCTGCTTTATTTGTGCATTCTCCCAACTGAGGAACAAGTTCTAAATAGCCTTTTTGCACTAGCCATATCTGTGCAAATGCTTCCATAAATTCAACAGGTTCATTTAAACCAGTTTGATTGTGATCCAAAGTGGTCTAGATAATAATTCATCTATTATTGGATTTATCTGTTGAAAGGTGGCTGCTGCTTCTTAGCTCTTAATGACAGTGGGATGCTTACAGTCAATTTTATAGATAAGCTGAATGCTGTCATTTCTTTGTGGGTACTATTTACAGACTTCCAGCCATACAGGCACTGCATCAAAACTGGATTTATTCAATATTAGAATCAAACCGGAATGTGACTGTGTTGTAATGGATCAGCAGATGAGTTGCATTACTGTGTACAGAAATATTGGCATCAAAATATTGCACGGAAGTTCGGCATAAAAATATATTTTTTAGTGTGTATTACAGAGAGGTCATACAAGTTCTGCATTGTAAATTTAACTAGTCAGGTAGAGCATGGGTAGATCATTGGCCTACACTGATAGTGGAGCAACAGTTTTTCTTGAATATGCTTTGTGAATAATTTTTCCTTATATACCTTTAGCAGCCAGCGTAGTATAAGTATATTGAATTAAAAGTTTTTTAAAAAAATTGAAATAAACACTACCTTAAAGCCTATTGCTTGAAATACGTGTGACTATAAATACTTGGTGTTCCTAGGAGAAACTTCTTACTTTAAACTTTCCCTGACAGTTTAGAACTTACTATGAAGTCAAATTAGAGTGAATGCCTACAGTGAAGTCTCATTACCCCTGTCCCCCAGTTATGATGGGTGTTCAGTAGTTCCTGTTGAAAACAATGAAACATGTAATTGTCCATTTTGATTTTTAAGGTTGTTAGAAAAAAAAATATCTTTAAAGCTGTACTTGAAAAAGAGAAAAGCAATTTTAACTAATAATCAGATCAAGTCTGGGGTTTCTTCAGTCTAAATTTTTCTAAATTTATTAAAAAAAAAAAAAAGTCTTGAAGAAAAAGGAGCAGGTTTTGGTGGAATGAGCTTTTCCTGAAAGTTCAGTCCAGCAGAGCATTGCATCTCTTTACATCCTTTTATAGAAACATTCTTTTTCCTTTAATGATGTGAGTGATGGAACTAGTTTTTTTTCTACTAGACTGTGATGAGCACTCCATAGATTGGAGCTTTGCTAAGTAGAAACTGTAGTAATTAGTGGTACATGTAGGCTTCCTTCTTCTACCCCAACAAAACAAAACTGGAATTTACCTTACAGCAGAGTGATAACTTCCATTTCATGTTAATAAATCATACTGCAATAATATAGTCATAAGTTACTCCAATACTATTCACAGTATTTTCAGCTGATTTTAAGTTACTTTCTGTGTCTGGAAATTGGGCCTTACTCAAATTTCAGTTTCTCTAATGTTAATTTCCAAATGCTAGGTCCTGTATGATTCTGTTTGCAAGGTCAGAATGCTTTGCATTGTTAGACTGTGTAAGTGTCTGTACACATTGATCAGGTCCCTTTTCAACCTTCCTGATAGGCTGAATAAGTTAAACTCCTTAGTATGAAAAGATGAGGATATATCAGGTAGCTGTGGCAAAACGCAAGCTCTAGGATAAAGCTCAGCATGAGCAATGGAGAGAGAAGACGACCAAAATAGTCTGGCAGAAGAGGAATGTGATTGTTGCCACAGTCAAAAATGGTTGGCTGGCCTACAGTAAATTCAGATGGTGAATTGCTGTTCTGGAAAACTGTCTTGTTCGTGATCACACCTTAACGTGTTAGCTCTCATCAGTGCTGGTTTTCAGATGATTTATAAACTCTTGTTGTGTTGCTTATTGTCTCAGAGGCTATGT
Source organism: Ibidorhyncha struthersii (assembly GCA_013398815.1). NCBI lineage: Eukaryota > Metazoa > Chordata > Aves > Charadriiformes > Charadriidae > Ibidorhyncha > Ibidorhyncha struthersii. Next base: position 72,968 of record VZSZ01001514.1, read on the forward strand.
CAAATGTTATGATATTTGCTCTTAATGATCTGAGTGTGGATAAGGTGACCAAATTCTGTGTTTAGAAACACATTTGGCTCGCTTTGCTGCTCATAGGTGTTAACAAGGGTGGGTCTACAAGGCAACAGCCAATGTATAAAATGCGTCTGAGTCATGCATAGTTACAAACTCATGTAGTTAACAGTATTTATTTTGTACTTTGGTTTCTGGCTGTTCTAATATCTAAGTGGTTTGTTAAACTGAACATCTCCCTGTAAATGCTAGGAAGTTAAGATTTAAAACCAGCTAGGCTAGAATCTAGTAATCTGAACTAGTGCTGTTAGATTGAAACATGCTATTTAACAAAGCTATACTGTCCTATTGCATCCCTCAAATAGAGTTTAGTCTTGGGTAAATACTAAATTAATGAGGATCTCTGTTCTACTCACTATTGTTCTTTTCTCAAAAGTACCAAAGCTCAACTTCAGCATTTTAGAAGTATCTTTGTTTAGTTAGTTCTATTGCACTCTCATGCTATGTTTTCCAGCTTGGGCAGAACCCTGTTGTCACTTTCAGTGTGGAAGGTCTAGTCTGATGGAGGCTGCACATTCTGAATCTAAACAAGGCCTTCAGCTTTCCGTGTTAATTCGCCTCATTTCATCAGGCATAAGTAATACAACTACTAGCAGTAAGCTGTTTTGGAGCTTGCATAAACTATGAGGTTTCTTTCTTTGTTTTTCCAAGTGTTACAAGCAATGGCCAACTTTGGTGGCTGATAAATGGTTTATAACTCTTGTTATAACATCTGTCCTTCCAGAAAGGAAATTATTGTCGGCTAGTTTCAACTAAGTCTAATTCGTGTATCATTCTGAGAACTTCTGTTCTTTGTAACTAGAGATTTTTACTAGTCAGCACTGCTTGTCAGATTATTTATGCTGCAAATCTTGATTATTTTTTTTTAATACTCATTATCTCTGAAAATCTAAGATAATCAATGTAACTGAGAAGCTTTAAGTAGCCTACTGTATCCTGGGTGATCAAGGTGGCAACTACTGGCCACTCCTACAAAACCCAATTTTTAAAATGTTTGTGTAACTTATATTTTTTCTTTTAGGTGTCAGCTCTTCAACTTAACTGATAGAAACTTGCATCACTGGCAGAAAAAGCTTTTCTATCTAGAGCTGAATTGTGCAGCTTTAGCTGGACACTGAGGGAGTAGAATTTCAGAGGAATCTTTCCTGAACCTGAGACGCTATAGGATGTTGGCTATTAAAAAAAAAAATTTAAAGATGCTTTTATTTTGGTAAAATATTGTCTTTTTTTTTCCTTAAGTAGTTTTGTCATCTTTGTGTTTCTACATGGAAACTGAGACAGGCTAACATTGTGCAAATCTGATTAAAATTATCTGTGCTGTTTCAAAGGTCAGGTGCACTCAGTGAATTTGCTTTCAAATTATTTTGTTTATTCTGTGTACGTATGCATCTTGAGCTCTATAAAGGTCAGGAGAGGAGATTCATTTTGGAATTTAAAGAAGTTAGCTTTTTGCTGCTGGTACCCCTTGTTAGTTTCTTTTGAACTAATGAAAATTGTTTTCCTTGGTTTTTTTTGCTGTCAGTTTTATTTCTGTAGTGAAGCTCATTTGTAACTATGAGATCCATTTGAAAATAAACGAGTACTAGTAATGCATTTTATTTTTTCATATTTTATGTGATCTTAAAAATTAAATACTGTTTGCACATATTAAACAGTAGTCTTATTTGGTTTTTGGTTTCTTGGCTTGTTTAATTCATGTGGCAGACTAATATTTTCCTTGCTAGAATAATGTATTTAAAGGATTTAACTGTCTCTTGCCACAAATGGTTTAATAAAATAGGGATGGCGGTGCAATCTCTTAGAATTTTTAACAGTCCTGCTTATTAATGTTCAGGTTGGATAATATACCACAAAAGGATTCATGTGTGTGTCAGCGAAGCATAACTAATTGCAGTTTTCAGTCATAGAACCAAAGAAAATTAGTGAGGAAGTGGGCTTCTATTAAATACAAAAGAAACCGCGTCTGTAAGGTGCCTAATTTTTGTCCTAAAAAAGGCTGTTATATAAGTCCCCTTACATTCTAGTTCTGTCTATAGATGGTAGACATATTTTTGTTGACGTTTAAAATGGTAACTCACAGCAATAAAGAGATTTTCAAAACAATAATAATGATGATTTTTCACTTAAACATGAATACTTTTTTCAAAGTTTACATTCACTTGGAAAGTCTTGAGCTGTTTAACCAAATCAGATTTATCTGTCAAAAGTATTCTGACGTTCTTTTTTTTCTGACTTTAGGAGATGAAATCTGAATGAGGCAGAACATGCTTATTGAATGAACATAATACCAAAACTTAACAAAACTATGTTTTAGTGCATATTGTATGGAAAGGATGGACGTATTTTGCAGTTATATGACAGGTTAGAAAGTTGTTCTGAGTCTCTTTTTATGGGTAAAGGAATATAAATCTCATCTAGGAAGTTGTGGCTCCCTCAGTAGTGAGTAATAGATGTCTTTCCAAGTAGAGCACTAATCTTCCTTGCCAAAGGAATAGTATAGTATATTAGTATATATTTAATTTGCAGTTGCTTCACTTTGTATGGATGTAACCAAGTTTGGATATTAGTAGCAATGGATTGGTCACACAGATTTATTTTTAGTTTAAAAAATTGCCTTAGTAAATTCAGTATTTGGTCAGGCTGGTGGACTATGGCAAACAGTTGACGACTGGGAACATGTGATTTGAAAGACACAGAAGGATGGTGAGGCCTGGACTGGTAGTGTGTTAGCTTGTGGGAGTTTTGCCAAGATGTTGCTACTGCTTTGAGGCTTTTATTTTTCTTGCCTGCTTCTTACTGATTAGTATAATTTGTAAGCTTCCCTCCACTGATTCATTATTGTTAGTAGCAGGCACAGTCTTTTCCCTTTACCTAAGTGTCTTCAACGAGAGAGATTTCTGTGTCAGCTTTTCCTCAATTTTGCCATTTGAATCCTAGTCCATTAAATAGCTCTAGTGTTTGTACCTGTTGTGAGACGTACCCTTCCCAGTGCTGCTACTGAAGCAGTATCTGCTAGGCCTTGACAGCATGATTTAACAAAATTAAGAAATAAAGTACAACTTAGAATGTAAGTGTTTTATATCGTAAACCATACAAAACTATTGTACGTATTTGGTTTACTTGTAACAATTTCTATTCAACAAGTTTTATCCTGTTTTTAAGTTTCCCCGGTATCGGGAAAAAAATTGCCTCCTGGTATTGTGGCAGTAACACTTTTAATGTCATGTTAATTCTGATGTGTGGCTCGTTCTTAAGACTTGATTAGCTGGGATAAAATCTCAATGTGACATATGCTATAGTGTCACATCTCGAAGTGTTGAGTTCGAGTATCAGAATTAAAGGCCAAGTATCAGTATCTAAATGTAGACTTACGTTAGTTCAGGGGAAAAGAGAGGAATGGAAAGAGAGAAAAGGTAGAGTGAGAAAATGTTGTTCTTTAGGGGAAGATTAATAATACTTACCTTCTAGAGTGACATATAAGGCCTGATGTTGCACATAGTCAGAATTACAAATAGATGATTCTCCACAGCATCTGGCTTATATAAATACTTTGGATACTACTTAAAGCTTCTGAAATTACTTCGTTATTTTCCTCCAGAATTGTACTGTAATGTAGAACCAAATTTTTATTAATATGCATAGCTTTACACATAATCAAACATTGGTACCAGTGAAGAGCTTTTAAACTTTCATATACATAAAATAACTCTCTTGAAATGTTTGGGTTTGTTGGTGGATTCCAGTGCTATTAGGTACTAAGTGTCCTGTGAGATACACCAGGAGTCCTAGAAATAGGGGTACTTTGAACTTTTCCTTTGAACTTTTTTGTTTCCCTGTGTACGGAAATCGGGTATATGGGTGTATAGTCAAATGTTCTGGTATCTGTATGCTGTAATGGGCATTGTATAACTATAGTAGACACAGCAGTGAACTGTGATGAATCCAGATGCCCATGAAATAAATGTGAATGTGTGGCATTGACTTGATTAGCACTGGGGTTCGTACCAAGTAATTTCTTTAACCAGTATGATATTTCAGCAAAAGGCCTTTGCAGTTGCTTGGAGGAGTAAGAGTTACTGGACCTGACTTCACAGAGGCTTACTTCTGAGGTAGCAATGTTTCTTTGAAAATTATTGCATATTTTAATTATGTTTACATACTCATTAGATGTAGTATGATAGGACTGCTTTGCCTCAGTTACTTATAGTGTTAATCAGCATTTTGAATGGGGAAATAGCAAAACTCTTAACAGTGTAGAATAAGGTTTAATGAGCAGTGGATGTTTAACCTGAAACTGTTTGTTGGCATGTTCTGATGGATTGTCTCGGACTGTAAGCTTACGTTGGTTTCCCTGGGCGCTCCTAATTTATGCAGTGTATGTACTGCAGGTATGTTGTGCAGCATAAGCTAAGACACTCTTACTTTCAACTTCTTGTGGATATGTACTACAAACAGTGGAAACTAAATATGAAAACAACCAGTGTTTTCTTAAATGCAAAGAATACAACTGACTAGGTGTTTGCGCATGTTGTTGTATGTGCACCTGTGACATGAAAGAGCCGTGGCTGGTTTTGTCTTCTGGCAACAGCGCTTCTGCTTTTGTGCCTGTAAGTTCCTGAAGCTGAAAAGTTGTGGCTGTATTCTTTCTTTTTTTGCTTCAGTGCTATTCCATCATAAACATAAATAATGTATGTAAAACATGGAAGTAAATGATGCTGAGTATGAACATTGTTCATTCTGTCTATATATATTATGTGCTTATGTTGTAATCCATTTAGGGTTCTGTGCTCATAATTGACTGAATTAGTAACACATTTGTTGAGTTCCACTTTGTTTTGGAGTATGTAGACTATGTCTTCAGGAAGTTTGAAGAAAAAGTTGGAGAACGCAAAGAATAAAGTATTGTCAGTCTTGATGAAAAACATAAATCAGAAAAAAGTCTGGTAACATTGTTTAAATAGCTTCTCATAAACGCGTAAGATTCTCATTAGTCCAACATCAGAAGACTAATGAATATTAATGAATGAGATCAAAGACATTTAGAAATCAAAGCAAGTAAACAACAATTATTTTTAAGAATTATGTAAGTTTTTAAGTGCACAAAGATATGAATCTTCTTAACTGAACAGCTCCATGAGAAGTTTTTCTTGAAAATATTTTTCCTGAAAATTTTTATGTTGAACTACAAAGGCACTTACGTTATGTAAACAAACCAGAAAAATATATACATCAAAATCTGAAATATATAAAATGTTTTGAATACGGTGTATTGAAATACCTATAAATTCAACTGTGGAATCTAATAGATTGGGAATCTGAGCTTGGCCAGAGTCCATGATTTGAGCTTGATTCAGACTGCCAACACAAATTGGTGAAATATTGAGAAGGAAATTACTTTTGCATGTCTCAGACTGCTGCTCTTTCCTTCTACATTTCTAGTGCTTTTGGACAAAAGTTACCTGTGCTGAATCATATACATAGTGTAATTTTGCTAAAGAGAATAGTTTTGTATGTCATTTAATAAAGATTCTGGTGACTGAATGTTAGAGTAAGATCAGAATTATTTTCATCTCAATATCTGATTTTTCAAATGTCATCTAGATCCATCATGTAGCATGATGTCATGGTTTAACCTCAGCCAGCAACTAGGACCTCTCAGCCACTCACTCACTCCCCCCACAGTGGGGTGGGGAAAAGAATTGGAACAGTAAAAGTGAGAAAACTTGTGGGTTGAGACAAAGACAGTTTAATAAGTAAAGCAAAAGCTGTGCACGCAAGCTAAGCAAAACAAGGAATTCATTAACTACTTCCCATCGGCAGGCAAATGTTCAGCTGTCTCCAGGAAGGCAGGGCTTCATCCCATGGAAGATTTACTTGGGAAGACAAAACGCCATAACTCTGAACGTCTCTGCCTTCCTTCTTCTTCCCCCAGCTTTATATACTGAGCGTGACGTCACATGGCATGGAATATCCCTTTGGTCAGTTGGGTTCAGCTGTCCCGACTGTGTCTCCTCCCAGCTTTTTGTGCACTCCCAGTCTACTTCTGGTGGAGCAGTATGAGGAGCAGAAAAGGCCTTAACTGCTTAGCAACAACCAAAAACATTAGTGTGTGATCAACAGTATTCCCATCCCAAGCCCAAAACATAGCACTGTACCAGCTGCTAGTAAGAAAGTCATCTCCATCCTGGCTGAAACCATTACACATGATCTGTATACCACGGCTATTTAAACTTTACACTGTGCACACTAGTAGTATTGCATGGAGTATTTCATCATCACAATATAATGGAAGTGAATCTTCCAAGATTTAGAGAACTAATTGAAATAAGTTATTAAAGATTACCTTTTAGTTCTCTTTAAATGTCTACTATCATACAATTAGTAATTCTTCTATTCCACTAAAATAAAATAAAAACTTAATTTCTGTATGAGATGATGATTTAGACAAAATAATAGATCTAGGCACGAGTTAAGATATCTTTTATTTTTATTTCTGCAATTAAAAATAATTATATATCTGTATAATCTTTCTTCTTTAAAATTCGGAGAGGGTTTTAATCTCTCTAATCCACAAAGGTCACAAAGGAGGTATTACTCCCAAGGCACAGATCCCATGGTGCAACACGGGAAAGTGTTCTGTTCGTAAAGTACCCAGTCCCTATGGGCAACAGTGACTTTATTTGACAGTTTGTGATTCCTACAAACTTTAATGGCAAGGTAGGGCTCACAAGAGGATTCTTCAAATACTGTCAAAGTAACAGTTTCATTTTGAACCTAGATATAAAGCTAATGGTATCTAACAGCTTTTAGTGTAACTGAATCAGATTCCTCAAGTAGAAAGAACGGTTGACATTCTGTTTTAAAGTGACCATATGTTTGACCCAGTTCTGTGATCAAGGTGTCATCGCAATTGTATCTTGCTGCTGTAGACTCCTGGAGGCTGACAAGCAGGACAAGTTGCTTTAGCTCACGTAGCTCGTCTGTCACACTGAGCCACTTGCAGATTTCTATTATCTGAATGAAATATGGAGAGAGTACTTCTCCCTGCGCTCTGCCTATCAGCATAGTCAGCAGCCTGCTCACACGCCTGCTAAAAGAGTGAAATGAGATGCTAGAAAAATAGACAATACAAAAATATTTCCAGAGATGCAAATATAAGCCACATGTAATAATTAAAAGTTTTGTTTGTGGTTAAAAAGAAAAGAAATAATATCCAGGAACTAGGAGGAGGGTTTTGGATTGCATGGAAAGTTAATTTCCAAAGAGGGCTCGTGATTACCTTGTGTGAAAAGAAAGATTAAAAGCTTTTAGTTGTGTATTTAAGATCCAATGCTAAGAACAGTCTTGTAGTTCAGAAGGGCAGTGAGAGTCTTTTCTGTTGTCATTGTGAGCACTTTCTTAGAGTTTAAAATGTTCAAACTTTTGTGGTGATTTTATTATATTTTCCCAAAATTGTGCAGCTAGAATTTTGTACACTAGGCCAAATCTTGCCATAATCTCAACACAGAGCTCTTTGAAGTTCTGTGATGAGAGCAATGTTAGGGCACAGAGTTTGTGCAGGCTGCTCTTTGAAGTTCATATGTGGCTGGCTTGACTGCTTTACTCTTGCAATAACTGATTTTTACTTGTCATTTTGAGAGTATTAGCAAAAGAAGCACAAAACATAATGCTTAGTAAATTTTGTTTGGAGGTTTTTCCCATGTCAAACATAGGAAAAGTTTTTCTAGCACTTTATGATATGTCTAGTTTTTAAAATGGTTTGACTGGAGTAAAATTTCCAAGTACAGTAACTGTCAAATTGTCTTATCCACCTAAGAATAATCATCAGTAGTGCTTCATTTAGGGTTATTGAATTAGCCATTGTAGGACCACAGAAAGTACATAACACTTCAGTTTGTTTTTGCTTGAATTTAGTTATTAAGCTTTGATGGAAACTCCATTTAACCAAATATTTCGATTTACAATAGTACAACGTTTAACTCTTATCTGAGTAAAATTTGAAAAATAATTGTTCTATTGATCCTTGCTTTTATCTGTTGTAGCTACTTAATGTATTTCTCAAAATGTTTATTGGTCCCAAATTAGAAGATTTTTAGTCGCTTCTTTAAAGTACTGTCCTTTCTTCCTGTATGAACACTGGAGGTATATTATATATAACTTTAAGTATTGTTAATAAATTTTATATTTTAGAACTACTTTGCAGCTCTCAAATATAAAAATAGCAGTAGTAACAACTGATAAAGTTAAATCTTTGGGGAAAATTATTATGGGTTGAATTTTAAAATGCATTGAATTGAGGTGTAATAGTTAAGAATTGAAATACTTAAGACAAATCATTACAGGTCTTATGATAATGAAGTAATTCACACATAGTCGCTATATATGTTTTTGTAATAATAAAACTTTCTACTTTGGTCTAGTCTTCTGAATTAAAGCATCATTTTTCCTAATGCATACAAAAATATGTGGTTCCTCAGTACCCCTAATTTTGGTAACTGCAACAAAAATGTGCACATTAGATAGTAAGCTAGCAAGATTGTGACTTCTTAAAGAAAAGGTGTGTATCCTTATAGTTATTATATATTTTTTAAATATTAATTTGCTGTGAATTACCTATTCTAATTCACATCAACTTGCATCCAATTAGATGTGCACTTGACTGATATTTAAAAATAATTTAACTGCAAAACTGAATACAAGTGTAATTTTAATAGTGACAAGAAAACTTGCTATATTGGCATGGATTTTTTTCTCTTTCTGCGTAAAGAGCATTAATTTTCTTTTAATCAGCTGGCTCTGAAAGCCAGCCATAGAAGTGCTGTGGCAACTGGATGTAATGTTTACAGACACAGGATGTAATTTGTATTTAGTTATAGTACTTATGGAATTGTCTTGTGACCTTTTTATTTAAAAGATTATACTGATTATATGTGTTATCTATTGCTTCCATAAACACATAGCACCCTAACCGTGTCTGCATTGTGCATGTCTTAAAACGTCCATATGCGGGTAAAACTTAAGTCTTTCTCTAGAGTGGCAGTAACAGTCTACTTTGGCGGTGGGTTTACAGAGGTGTTTAGAAACTAGACAAATGTTAGAACTGATGATCGTTTGAGGATGATAGTAAGGCATCAGTGGAGAACATGCTGTTAAAATTAGACAGATCAAGTCTTTGCTTTAGCTTGTAACAACCACAAACTGGTTTCTGTTTTTTATAATAAGAAAGATTGTGACATCCACAAGCAAAATGATCCATACGTGGCACATGTCAGAAATACCCTCTGGTATTTAAGAACGAGATAGATTACACTGGGGGAGAAGCCTGTTAAGAATGTTTTATTCAAAGTAATGCTGTACAAAATTATTCAAAGGAATATACTAGCTGATATTTCCATTGAGGAAATGATGAGCTGAACCACCACAAACTAATTAAAAACAGGACTGTGGAATGTGTGGCATATGTATGAATTAAGAAGATATTTATATCTTTGGGCTTTACAGCTTCAGTGGAATAGAAAGGGGTCATTCTGTGGTGATAGATGGGTATGTGGTGAATTGCATGAGATCTGAGAGAATGAGGATTGCATTTATCATATCTAAGGAATGTCAGAGTGTGTGACTGCCTATAACCCTATCAGTGGTAAAATGATTACAATATGCCTTTGGGAGGTACCAATCAATATGACTGTTGAAAAGCTCAACGACGGCTGATGACAATTCGGCTGATGAGTTCTGTGGATGGCTTAGAGAGCTATAAAATAAAAACCAAAGAAAAATACCATCTTTGTACCCAAGACCTGTGTGGAAAAAGCTTGAAATGAATCTCATAAAAATGAAATGTGACATTAAGTTCTAGGTTTGAAAAATTAGATAAAGATGTTCAGCTGAGTTCTGTTCACCTGGTCATTATAGACAGCACCTGTGCTCAATATCATAGTTGAGAGCATAACAAAGAACCGGGATCACTTTTGGTGATCTTGAAGATGAAGAGCATAATGAACTTCCCAGAGTGTAGTTTGTTGGTATAACCATTGGTTTGCTCGAAAGGAATAAAACCTATGGCTTCTGACCATAATGGACTGTTGCAGAAGTAAAAAGAATAGCCAAAGCAAGCTCTGAAGTAAAATGTAAGTGAACAGGAACATTTTAAAAAGTCAGCAGAAGGCTGCTCCTTCTGTAATGAACTCTACAACATATAAAGGCTAAAATGTATTTTGAATGGGTTGGTTTGTTTGTTTTTAGTAAAAGACTGAAATGTGAATCAGTTTTTCTGTGGGTAAGAGAGAGGGATTTATGAGAGGAAAACCCAAATGCATGCCGGTAAAAACATGGATATACAATTTAGACATGCACACTTACAGTGTCTCTAAAAATTTTCAGCAATAGTGAAGATGTACACGCCTGAAATCTACGTTCCTATTTCCTAAATCCTAAGTTCCTAGCTGATACATGTGCAGCTTTGTCCCTTGACTTGACCCATCTTTGTTAGAGTGGGTATCTTGCTCCTTATGTAGCCAGATCTTGCTAGTCTAAATAATTTGAAGAATCATTATCATTTAGGTGCAATTGTGAAATTAAAAGAGGGAAGAGGGTAGAAATGTTTTTTCTTGGCGGAGCGTTAATGAGGTGAAGACGAGGTAATTCTCCCTCACATGATTATTCTCTTCTTCCAGGAAAACTGAAGGAAAGACTGATAAGAATGTGTTGTTTCTTGTGAATAAATATGATTAAAATTGTACATAGGGTTACTAGAGTGATGTCGAGATTCATAGTAGTAAAGACCAGAAGAGAGCATTGAAGTGTTTAGCTTGATCTCCTGTGTCGGGAATGTGAATTTCACTCATTTTTCTTGATGGACGCAAATAACTTGTGTAAGACTAAAGGATGTCTGCTGGAAAGCTTGTCTTCATTTGAAGAAACTGAGTGGGATGAGCATCCGCTTCCTTTGGTAATTAGTTCTACTTGTTTGCTAATTACCTTCCAGATTAAACTTTCGTTTGTACAATTGATTTTTTGGCTGTGTTGAGTTGTCTCGCTGACAAACATGTAACTCTAACTTCAGAGGAAATCAGGACTGGCCAAAATCACTTTAGCCTTGGCTCCCCTCTCTTTGTACATGACTGCTGGATGACTTTAGTGTTAACGACTAAACTGCAGTGTCACTAAAACAGTAGAGAGAACTAAAATCTTATTAGTACAGACTTTTTTTCATACAGTAGTAGCTGAACAGAGTAAAGATAATTATTAATATATAAGCCAAACATTCTCTTTTTACTGGTAGGCAGGTAATTTCTTTTGTGTATGTATTTATTATCCCTTTGTAGCCTTGAAGTACAGAAAGAAGATACTGTAAAGGTAAGTGTATTTATTGCATTGCATTGACAAACACTGCCTTACACCCTTTGTTGTTATATTCACAGATCTAAGTGCATAGATTAAAGATAAAGCTGACAGGACAACTTCTTTAGCCACCTGGCTTCCCTATCATACAAAAATGCTGAGTGGTTAAGGGAAAATGTAAAGAAAGTTGATGTGCTGAGAGTCACCAAATCTTAGAGAATGACTGCTGACTTCTGCTTTGTTCACAGTGGTTAAGTTATTCTGGTGTAGTTATGTTTGCAAAGTTTAATGCTAGTGTATTTAAAAATAAAGGTACTGGTGCTGCTTGTGGTCCCCAGCTGAATAAGGTCAGATGGGGGCGGGGGGAGAAATTAGAAGTAGCTTTTTTTTATGCTGCTTCTGAATTTGCATGAGGCTTGCTTATGTAGTGGTATGCACCAAGCATTTCTACAGAAAGCAGGAAACTGAGATACATAATACTGCATAGCTGTGGATTTTTTACTGTGTTTTAAGTGGATAAATACCTAAAATTTAGGTGGCAGAGCATAATAGTTGTGTATGTATAAAGTACCACAGTAACTTTAGTCTTTCCTTTGAAGATAATTCAGCATTCTGTACTTACTTATAAATGTGTAACTTAATTGTTCTTTGATTAATAGTTAAAGTAGAAATATTTTTTAACTAAAAAGAGATTGGATAATACATCAGGCACCCTGACAGAGACCCATTTTCATCAGTAAGCTTTTCCAGTCAGATTCAAATATCCCGTAATCTTGTATTTTTTTTCAATGACTACTTCTTTTCATTTTGAGATTTTCTGTTGTCAGTTTCAGAAGGTGGAACTGTGATAATTAAATCAGCCTGAAACATAAAAGGAAGATTTAGAAATTCAAGATAGCCACATTATGTAGTAAAATTTAAATTGATATGAATGTGTTGTGTCATAAATTGTAAATCACTAGGATCAACTGTTTAAACACTTGTTAAACAACAGGTTTGTATAATATAGAAGAAATGAATCCATGCTATGCTGTGGTGTGAGTTTGATCCTCCCCAAACATGTTTGCATTTTATGACATGGTAAATTAATTTTTAATATTTATATGCACAGTTAAACTGTTTATAGCTAGATGAATTAAAAAGAGAGAGATTGGAGAAAATATTTGCGGTGAATAAAAGTATTTTCAAAGGAGAACTTTTAAGAGAAGCAAGAAAGGGTACTTATATATGTGACAGCAGCAATTTGTAGGTTTCCAGCAGTTTGTACCTGCTTAATCTTTTGTTTAACTATAGTTATCATGGTGCCTGCGGTGTTGCATGCTATAGGTGACCTGTGAACCAAATATCCTTATTATATTTATATTTATCTTTTATATAGTTTTGGCTTCCATTTCTTACACACAGAGTTCTTCCTTATGTGCATAGCTGCTGTCGGATGCTATTACCTGTGTTGTCAGGCTTGCTTTTCCTTGGAGGGGTACTGGCAAGAGGAGAAATCTCTTCTGAGGAGGAGGTGATTAATTCTGCCCTAGTGTGAGCAGATTTCTTAAATGTTACAGTCCATGCAGATAGAAGCTCTTCACACCTTTGTTGTGAACTGGTAAATATGAGCTAGCTCCATCCTGAAGCTGCTGTCTTACCCCTTCAGCACTGAGCTGAGCTCAAGCTACGATGATTTGCCCCTTAGCATAAGCTACTGATCTGGGTTTGATGTCCAATTAAGAGAATCATGCAGTTTTTCTTTGGATTGAGAAGGCAGTGTAGCTATGCCTTTAGTATGTTAGTAGGATGTTAAGCAAACAGACTGGGTGAGCAGAAAACAGCAATGAAGAATCTCGATTGCAGAATGTTGTACTTGGCAGTAATGGAATTGTGTGTGTTGCTCTCTGTGTCTCAGTGAGAGCGCGATTGCTTTGCTTTTGAGCCCTGAACAGGCCTGGTGAACTGGATCAATTTGTCTTTTTGTGAGAACATGTGGCTTGATATTTCTGATTCTCGGAGCGTGCTTGTGTTTGAACCGTGGTTAGTCTGGCTCCAGATACAGAAACCAGGCGCTGTGAAGGTAACTTTGAGAAGAAAAGAATGCCCGTGTCTTTCCTTCTGCAGTTCTGTGTTCAGTTTGGTAGTGGAGGATTCGTTCAGAGCTACAACAGTTCTCTTGCCTGTTGGAGGCCAGTGGTCATTCTCTTTATACGAGGTGTCTGTTTTGTGCGTGAATCGGTAGTCTCAAATAACAGATTAAGACACTGCAAAATTGGAAATATTTTTGGACAACCAGAACTATGAAAATCTGTATATCTGACCCAAGAAAGGAATTGATCATGTAGACAGAATGGAATGAGTAGACTTGACAGCACGTAGTCATCAACCAGTACTGAATTCTGAATTCTGTACCAGAATTGGCATCCTGAGACAGCCAGGCCTAGAACATATTCTCTTGTGTAAATGTGTGTGCTATGGAAATTGCTGAAGATGTAAGCACAGATAGCTGCTCAGCCCAGCCTTTTAAACACATAAAAATAACACATTTAAGTTTAAACACATTTAAAATAACACATTTAAGTTTGAATAGACTACCGAAATACCAGCCAAGTAAGAATGTAATGGTGCATAACAGGTGTCGTACTGCTATGCAAATTACAGATGACTCTTAATTTCGTAGAGATGTTGAAGGATTAATGTCCAGCTGTTCTTCTTAGACCATTCATTCAAAAAAGAAGGAAAAATTTGTCAAAGGAAGCTCTGTGACTAGACTATTAGTGAAAATGAGTGATGTGGGCAAGTTTGTTTTGTGGAGTATTGACCCATCTCCAGTAGAAGGTGGAGGGGGGGAAGTCTGCCTTTTGGCTTGGAATATTAAAATAAATATTTATAGCCTCTCTGAAAGGACTGAGGGAGTCAAAGGGGAGGGAGAACAATACTATGTCTAAACTGTGCCGGGTGTTAGAGATACTGGCTATCTGGAAACAAATAGTCCTAAATACTGATGTATCAGTATTCCAACAGGGAAAAGCACAAGAGACATTAGTCAGGGCTACGGGACAGCAAATTGTATTTGAATATAGGATGTTGACATACCTAAAACGTGTGAAAGGTGGGACTTGCTATCATGTCACTGAGAATGAGTTCTATGTACTGCCTGTTTTAAAATAGTCTCAGATTTTCCAGTAGATAAAGGAAGGATGAAAAAGGATGGAGGAAGAGTGATTAAACTAGAAAAAAAGAATAATAAAATCTTAATCACTGGCACATCACTACTTAGGAATAATGGTAATGCTTATTAGCTGGAAAGACACAGAAGTGTTCAGGAAAAGCAACCCATTTGCAAAGCAGCAGACTGTAGTCATGTTGTTCTACTGCTTGCACTGCAGTGGATCTAAATTTGATCAAGTATCTTTGCCATTGAGAGGAAGTAAAAGTTTCCCCACTAATTGTTCCTAATGCATTTCTTTTAATTTATTGTGGACTTGAGAGTTGGAAACACTAATAGTTGCCAAAATTCCACAAATGAATGGGAGCGATCCTACATTGAAACAAAATAGTAGTGTCCAGTTCCTAGAGGAAGAAGTGTGTTCTCTGAATGCATTTGTATTTCAGCAGATTAATTTAGGAATAGCTTACTTGGTGAAAGCAGCAAAGACCTGTTTTCCAAACTACCTCCTTTCATATATCTTGAGATTTCTGTAGTAGCTGTTTGCTTATGAGATGATTGATTTTTATATTTTTCTGGGACAGTTGTTTATGGAAGGTATCAATGGATTATATATATTTTAAAAATATAATTGCATTGAACAGCATAGATTTATTTTTTTTAAAATAAATCATCTGAATTTGGAAGTAGTTTACTGTAGACACCTGACTGTCTTGTAGAAAGCAGCATGGTAGAATTGGAATGTATGGTTAATATGTCCTTTTTTTTAAAACAAAATATTTATAGTAATAGAATACCAATTATATTATTGATGCACCAGAAGAACTGAAAGGTGATTGCTTGAATTAAGGTGACGTATGCAAGTATGATCGAATTTAGGTTCCCTCTTACTAAACACAATTGGTAAGCCCTTAGAATCTCCAAATAAATACTTGTGCTTTAAGGTCAGTCCAGACCTCATGGATTGCTTTTGCTTTCCCTGATAAAAGCAGATGCAAGCATGCCAAATTGCTTTGCTCCAGCTTAACCCTAGCACTGTTTGAATTCATAAATGCTACAAAAGGAAAGCTTATAAACGCATACAACGGTGAAGTGGAAAAATGTCATGCCTCCCTAATCTATTTCCTGGGAAGGGGAGAAAAAAAATCTCTTTATTCTTTTACTGAGACTTGGGGAATAAAATGAGGACTGGATATTATGCTTATAATCAAGAATTGTCTTTCATATTTTCAGTGGATATAAACCCAATGTTTTCTGTTGTCTTTGTGGTATATTGTCTCTGAAATGAGACAGTAAAGGAACTTTTATTTACTGTATTAAATGCAGCATACTATTCTAATTCAAGTTATTTTTCATTTTTTGTACTTGTTTATATAATAGCTATTAAACAGCTTGTTTTTTTTTTTTTTTCTGAAGCTTTTGGTTTAAGGATAAAGTGTTCAAATGGTAGCACACCGTTTGGTAGATGAAACAACAATGCTGCATAAGGGCTTTATAGAGTAATTAGTCTACAGCAGTATTAGAAATGGTATCAATGGGAGCTTTGCTATGAATTGATAACAAGTACATAGTTTTAAATAACTTGGACAGGAAGAAAATGCTTCTAAAATAGAACACTTCAGGAAAAAATAGGTTTTGACACTGTAAACAGGGTCCTTTGAAAGCTGGGGGAAGGAAAAAAATATGAGGGGAGGAAAAAAAGGAATTCATGCTATTTCCATCATCAAGTTTTCGTCTTAGCTTTGTGGCTCAAAACAAACTATATTTGCAACAGCCACTTTGTCAGCGTGCCACAGTACAGTAAGTTAAATCATTACATCATTTTAAGAACACATCCATTTGCAGAGGTTGTTTTTTCAGACATCAGTAAGATGAATTGTTGAGAAAGGAAGTAAGTGCAGTATTAGTAGTGGGTAAAGTTCAATGCATGTGTTGATACTGCGTCTTTTTCTATGCCTAAGTTGAATAGCTGAATGGAGTAACTTTTCCCCATTATTACTCTCTGTAATGGTTTTCTTGTATCATGTTGTCTTAAATACTCCATATACAGCCAGAGTTATATTGCAGTCACGTAGTAATCTTTAATTACTTGTTCACAGGTAACGACTGGTGAGTTCTGAGTTCCTTCCTCAGTTTTAGGTAGTATGGAAAAATATTACCAATGCATCAGTCAAGATGTGCCATGCTTTTGTCAAGGACAACAATATGTTACACACATTGTTCCTTTACTGAAGAGAAGGGTGTTTAGTGAGAACAGAATATAGCTGTATGTAGTGTTTTCACAAATATTTCCTTTATATTTTGCAGATACTATGGGGATTTTAAGTATGTACTGTGACTCCAAAAAAAAAAAAAAAAAAAAAAGGGGTTTCCCCANGTTTCCCCAAGAGCCAGTGGTTTCTGTCCTGTTACATGGAAGAGTTCTTTCTTATTTCTGAATGTTGGTAAAGAAACAGTGCTTGGAAGGGTTTTCTGGTTTCTCGACTGATCATCTTTGCAAGTGTATTTACTGTGTGAGCTTAGCAGGCATTGTCCTTCAAACTTCTGAAGATAATTGTGTTTTACACCTTGAAGTTTAGGATTATACCTTTCAGGTTGTATACCACATTGATTTCTAACTTCAAAAGTTTTCAACATACTAGTTTCCAAATTCATGTTAGAATTTAAGTATGGAAGGAGAATGCGATAAGAGCAGTGGCAATCTGTTTTCCAGGTGACTGCATCGTATGGTCTTAAAATTCTGTATATCATGATGAGACTAAAATATAATGGCTCCATACAACCTGAAATGTGCATTTATGCTGAGATTCGGGTTGCATAACACTTATTTCTGATTTAGGAGGTTCAGATGATATTAAAAATGCAGCTGTATCGGAATTAGTGTTCCATTGTTATACCAATATTCCTTGGCTAAGATGGAAATATTGAAATCGCTTACGGATGTTTTTTTCTAAGTGGAACAAAGCAGTTAACCTTCGTAAACTGTGATTGTGGGAAATATATTGTTTACTGAAGGTGGTTGAGTGGTGTTGTAAACTACTACCTGTAATCATTAGTTAATCTTCAAATAGAATTTAAGTAATAAGATGTTCCTCAAGTTTTAAGTGAGGATAACTAGTATCTTATGTCTTATCAATGAGTCTTGCTTTATTTCATCATAAATGTAACACAAAATGACTTTGTTGTAAAGTTGAAAATCTGCATCTAACGGGTGTTGACTCCTCCTCTGTTGGAAGGTGGTGCTTAAATCTGAATGCCTCTCAAGGCATTCAACCTCTCAAGGTTCCAAGCCTGAAATAGGGCAGGTTATTCTTAAGTTAAAATAGTTTTCCAAATGTTATAAATTCTTAAAATTCAAAACCAAAAGCATTTTAGTAGGCAGTCTGTCAGCCCAATGATGTATCGACAGGAATTTATAGGATGTGCAAATGGCAGAGAAAAATCTAGTATTTCACCGCTAACATGCATTTTTCATTTTCTTTCCGATGACAATCTGGTTATTAGGTTGCTAGTTTTCTCACAAAACATAGTGTGTGGCTACCTCATTAGATTGCTTTAAAGCCCATTGGTAATGCTAAAATATTTCTCATAATCCCTTTGCCCTGGGTTGCTTTTGTTAAAGGCTAACTTCTCAGTCTTGGGAGAAAAGCTTGTTCACTGAGCTAAACATGAAAAATACATTATGCTTGATGTTATGCGTGATGTTCTTGGTAAAAGTATAATGTGCAACAGAATTCCCTATACTGTGTCTCTTGAAGCTGTAGCTTCTGGGCAGAAATGGCAAGGTGTTCGGATTACAGTTAAAGGGATTCCACTTAATCATAGTTGGTAAGAGATTAAACTTTAATCGTTCAATTAAAGCTTTTGGCCTAACTTTTTCAACACTAGAAGATCAGTAAAAAAAACCTTGGTCTGCGTGTTGTTTGACACTGCCAAACAGCATGCTCTTTGCACTAGCATATTGAATATTTTGTAAATGAATGGTTTGTATTTAATAAGGTAGTTGAAGAAATCACATAGTAGTAGTTTATTTTTTTTATGTGCATTGAAATAGTTCACTAATGAAACTTACATTGTCACTGCTGTGTGAGAGCAGCAAGTCTGAAAGATGTTATTAGGCAATCGCTTATTTAAAGGTACTCAAACTCAGTTGCAGAGAATTGAAGAACTGAAGTCACCAGGAAGATTTAGCAATGAGCTTTGAATACTTTGCAAGAAGGCTTGACACTTTCAAGCCCCTCCATTTCATGTACCCTCAAGGTAAAGACAAAGCTAGTGTTTGAAACCATTCATCTGTCTTTTGAGCAGAAGTAGACCCAAAGCTGGACTCAAAAGCCTAGGTGTGGCAGGGCCATCGTTTGTCATTAAGTATGAGAAAAGAAACTTTTATTTTTAGGAGGCTTTTATTTCCTTCAACTATGTTTAAACAAAAAAATTAAAAGATAAAAAACCAAAATAAACAACCCCCACCCTTGCCTGTATAACCTCTGGCATATATTTATTGTTTTATTGAAAATACTTCTGAAGGAAAAGCCACTGAAATACATCAGCATCCTGGCAAGAGAATTTTGTTAGGACTACAAACAGGGATAGTACATGTCACTGCAGGTGTTAGGCACCCTTTAAAATAATTAAATTAGGAAGACTGTCGAGAGGTTAATGGAAATCAATTTTCAAAAAAAAGACAGTCTTTATCAAGCACTTCTGAAATTGCAGTTTTGAACTCTTATTAGAAATTAAATAAAGAGTCTAATTTTGTCTTTCATACTGTATACTGTCAACTTAAAAACCTGGCTTAATTCAATATGAGTTCCCATTTATATCTAGAAGTTGTAATTTTCATTATTGCTACATAGCTATAGGCATTATTCCTGCTTATCCGTACTAGATGTGTATAATGCCATTTTTGTACGATGATAAAGTTTAATATCTAAATAATCATACTACTGAAAATGCAGTATTGTATGTTACAGTATTTCAGATTTAAGACTAGGATATTATAGCAATTTAAATCAAAGTTGCATTCCTTTGTTATCACTAAATATTTTGGTGACTACTAAATAATTCTACAGTAGTCCAACTCTCTAAAAATTACTCTTCAATAAACAATTTTCAAGAAGATTCTGATTATCATCTTTAAACCCACAGTGTATTTTTGTGGCTCTAACTATTGTTCTCCATCTTCATTTTCAAATGGAAAGAGCGGTTCTTGGAATCTCTGCTGGTCTTCTCAATGGAGTAAGATGAGCAACAAAGGTAGAAACTAAACTGTTTATTCCAGGTGCTCTCCTGGAAGATGGTGTCTGGTGTCCCTCCCTGCCCAGAGCACCTATCTCAGTTAAGCTGAGCTGAGTGGTTTCGGTGAGGCTGATTGTTCAGGAGTGGCTTCACTGTAGAGACACACTCAAACGTGGGTTCAGTGCTACAAGGAAGGCAAGGACGGCTTTTTGCCACGTGCTTGTTATGAAATGTTGTAGTCTTTTTTGCCTCTCAAATGTCGTAACTAATGGTTAGAACTAAGAAGCTGTGATAGCTAATTGATTCTTCTTTTTCCCAATGTCAGTGGTCTGTACTCTGCATGAGGGAGCATAAATTCTTACTGTAATTCGCATGTATGATTTAAAATATATGTAGACCTGTTAACCTGCAGGTAGGTAAACCTGCTTATTTTTATTATCGTAAAAATGAGATGTTGAGTAAGATAGTGGTCATCTGAACCTATTATGTTTTGTGCTATTTTAAGTCAGTATTTTAGAAACATTTATTGTAGTATTTTCCTCTAGGTAATGCTGTAGTAACGCAAATTGCTGCTGCTCATGTTTAAATAGTTTTACAAACTAGATTTCTTCCAGGAAAATCTTTGCTCACTTCCAAGCTTGAACAACACTGAAAGGTGCTAAAAAGGATTTGCCCTTTTCTTACGTATTCAAAGACTAATCACAAGAATAAAAGTTTAGTGGTGAATACGCTATTCTAAATTGATTGGAAAGTATGATAATGCATTTTTTTGCCTCTCTTAACTTAGAAACTTTTAGTTTCTTCATTTTCCCCTACCAGGCAAAAGCTAATTTAATTAAGCAAACTAGATTACACTTTGGAAATGTACAGAAGTTTGGTCCTATTTCATATGAGTATTGCTCCCTAGGTGTATATCAGCTTTCTCTCATAGGACCAGTAGATGCTTAAATGGAAGAGATTCTACTAGTAGTGGGAGGCAGTGACACCAATTCAGTTGACCAGGTTGTTGGTGCTGTCTGATGTTGTCCCTTCTAATGTTACAGAACAAATTGCCTTGCGAAAGGTAAGAAACATACCCTGTCTGCCTCTATTGAAAGCTGTTTCTTCTGATCTGTCGTGTCATGATCGCTTTTTTGAACATTTTTCTTGAATAATCTTATGTTCAAGCCAAACTTTGAAAGCAGATTCCCATTGTGGAGTGATTGACTGTGGATGAGTATCAAAGGGCCTATTCACTGTAACATCAAAGGGTCTATCTATTGCTACTAAAACATGTTAGATTATACTGCAGATCTCCAGGTATCGTGTGTTCGCAGGAGTGTTCTGGCATAAATCCCTGTGTTCAGTCACCAGATAATGAAACTAACAAACTTGTTTTGTCCCATATAAGTGAATTGAAGAGGCAGATTTATTAATGGAGATCTTGCCGAAGGATTTTAGTCATTCCCTTCTTCCGAAGTTCCATCTTTCCTTAATGCAAAACTGTGATTAACGTTAGGTTTTATGCACTACATTTTATGCATTCTATTTTATGGGTTTTCTAAGTGCATGTTGTTCAGAAGAGGTTATGTTGTTTAGATTTAAAAATAATGAATTATTAGCATAAGCCTTTTTAGGAGGGAGAGGTTTACAGTAAACACGCCATAGCATGCTCACAGTTATACTGAAAAAAGAGAAAATGATTAGCTATAGCTTCTTCTTTCAGTTATGTACTTCTTGGTTTTGTTAGTATTCAGAAAACTTGTCAACAGCATTGGATTGTGAATCTGTTTGTTGTACTTTTTCTGTATGTTTTAAATAAACTGTATTGTACATGATACAAGGACAAATCTTTTATTAGAGGTGGTATGTCCTGTTGCACTGCTAACACTTATGGAAAAAGTAGCTCTGGCCATTTTTTCTCATTATCAGCTGTCTAACTAACTATTACCCTCTTCCCACAAATACACATTGTACTTAAAGTCATTTTTAAAAAGGGGAGGGAAAGAAAGAGGTGCTTTTGACACTATTGGTCTAAGAAAAAAAGTGTTGGGAGAGGAAATCTGCTCTCCAAAGGAGGACATCAGGGGAAGAAGCGTTAGCAATTTCAAGGAGAACTTTTGGAACATATACATGTATAGGTAGCCCTCTTTGCTTGGGAGGGGTCACTGTGAGTGAAAACTGAAAAAAGGATCATGATCTATGGAAACTCTGTCCACTGGAGCATTCGTACTGCAGAATACCATGTTACTAACTTAAGTTCTCAGAGCAAGCTGCCATGTGGGTGTAAGGTGTTTATTTTTATTAGAACTGTATTCTAACAAAAGCTTTTCATAGGTTTTGTAGAATAAGTAGGGCATACTTGGGATATGAAAATTAGATGTTGGTTTAACTGGGAATGCAACAATTCAGAGCAACCTTGAAGGGTTTTTTCATTACAATGACAGTGTTTTTTAGCATCTTGGTAGGCAGAAACAGGTAGAAGGAATAGAGGCAAATAAAGTAATCTTCAGCATTGAGATGAACTAGAGTTAAAAATGTATTACTGTACATCAAAAACTTTTGAGAATGTTTTCAGAAGATGTTTTGATGAGTTCACGGAGGAGTTGGTGGTATCATTAAATAAATTGACAACTTCTGTAACCATCTTTTTGGTATTATAGCTCAAGGGAAAGTCAATAAACTTTGATTCCCAGCATTAATGTAATTATTTTGATTTTTTCTTTTCTTTTTTTCTTTTCTGGCTCTTTCTGCAGAACGCTGCAGTAATGTAATATCAGATGGCCAAAAGCAATTCAGAAAGTCAGTATCCCATAGGATGACGTACAAATGTAGGAAGACTGGGGGTGGAATAAATCATTTCCTCTGATCTTGTTAGGGACGAAATTATTATAGAGGAGCAAATGTAATTTGTTGAATATTCTGGGAGGAAGAGAAATATGAAGCTCCTTTGATAACAAAAGGTACTCGTTTTAAAGTGTTTTCCTCTCACCTACAGTATTTTCCTCACACAGTACACAGAGGTGTTTTCATTGCTACATGTTTTGGTAGTTGTAATATACTACAGGTCAGCTGCTACTCTTATTTTTGGTTGATTTGGGATAATCAGACATTAGTCTTCATCTTCCCCTGTCCTTGGCCTAGTGAGAAATTACTTTAAATGTTTCAGTAAGCAGACTTGCATTGTCTTTCTGATTATTTAATTATTCTGATATTAATGTAGTCGATTTCATGCTCCCATGAGAGAATATGGTACAGGTGAGATGAGTGAATCATAATAATATAAATGCCCTGTTGAATAGTATAGGCTAAAGAACTTGCAAATTGACCTGAAAACGCAAAAGCTTGATCAACTTCCTGGGAAAACTCTTTTCTGTGAACCAAAGAAAATTAAAAGGTGATATACTGAATCATTAAAATGAAACCTTTCCATAGGTAAATGAAATGCGTCTTGATGTGTCAGTTGCTTCGGAAAAAAAGCAGAAGTGGCAAACCTGTGTATAGATAGTATCTTTTAAATGTATTTTGTTTTGGAAACCAAAGTCTGTAAAATAGAGTATCCTAGATGCCTATCACCTTTTCTTAGCCTTGTTTGTAGGGTTCAAAGAGTAAGAATCCTGAAAATACTAGCTTTTAATGTGTTTTGATACATTCTTTTTTCCTTCCCTTTTGTTTTTACTATATCTTCACTAGCATGTATGAATACAAGAAAAGGATTTTAAATACCTAAACTTCATCCTTTGAACTCTATCTGCAGAACCCTGGCGGTGATAAAATAACCCAAGTCCCAAAATGAAGAGAGTTTGTGTGCTGCCTCTAAACAGAAAAGAATAGGTGATTTTGTTTAGCATACATAAAGAGGGATTCTTGCCAGGTCCCAGCAGAAAATGCTGGAAAGTATTATTCTTTTTGTACTTGCACCATACATGCTGGTATCATCCCTCTTGGAGCGTGTAGCCTGTCCCAGGATGGTGCTTTATGTATCTGCTCTGGGGGTGGTGCTGGAGGAGGTTTCTCGCAGGACAGTAAAAGTAACTGTACCAGACCCAGCCAAAACTACCTGTCTGCTGTAAATAATCTTTGGTGATCCCTGCTGCTGCCATTCCTTCACCTGAGAGCTACACCATCTGTGGAAAGCTTTTCCTTTCACCAGCCTGGCAGGCTTTGACCCAGAAGTCTTTACTCTGCTCCCCAGTCCTATTTCTGCCAGAACAAGGTGTAAATTATAAATGCGCAGCAGAAGCTGTATTCCAGAAACATTTTGTCTGAAGTGAGATGTGGAGACTCTATAACATCCTGTTGGGAAGGTGGTTATCTTCGTACCAAAGACTGCAACTTAAAATGGTCATCAGTATAGCTATTTAAGGCTGACCGACTACATTCTGTTCAAAGTGTCATGTACAGCAGTAAAGGTAATCAGGTGTGATTTAGCAGCTGTGGTCATGTAGATCTGCTTTCAGTCACTTGAGCAGCTAGCAATTAGCAGCCATCATAGAAGGTTAATTTCAGTGTTAGTCTCAATGCAAGTCTGCCCTGAAGAGTCAAACATTTACTAATAACTGTAACTAGCCAAATACGATTCCATGTAATTCTCTCACTTTTGTAATCTGGGGTTTGATGTGCAGTGTTTTCTAGTTAAAGCCTGAAGTCGGTTGGAGTTGTCAGTTATTGTCAGGGTGGAATGATGTTCCAAATGATTAAATTTAAGGGTAAATTTTTCAGATATACCCAACTGACTAAAGTGCCTGAATTCTGATTTTGGGAGAGGCTTGACTTTTAATAAGGTTAACACTTTTTTTACCTCATAAATTCAACGAGCAGTAAGAGAGACAGAATTTACTGCTTGGTGATTACTCTGCGGTCATTCCCCAGGTAAACATTTGCAGAGCACACTGACATAAGATGCTTTTGTTTGCACTGCCTCACACTTACTACACAGCAAGAGACACCCAGAGAATTAGTAGATTATATCATGATTAGTCTTAGTTTATCATAGTAAGTTCCCCATGAAGCAGATCTTAGAGGCTCATCAGTACAAAGGAACTGGTTTCACGAAGCAGTTACAGGTTTGGATGATGCAGCTAAGCACGTCTTATAAATCCCACTGTCTGCATTATTAGACATTTGAGTTTGGTCACCTGCAGTAATTAGATTGTGTGATCCTTCAAAACAAGGATAAGGCTCGTAGGTCACTCAGGTGCTTTGGAAAATGGTACTTTCTGATGTTTATCTTGTACAACTGTGAGTTTCTGGCATTTAATAGGGAAAATCTTTTACAACATGTAAAACTGAAACTGAACAAGGTAGTCTAAACATTCCTTCCTTGTGGTTTGTTCTTGTTTTTTCTTATTTGCCTTTTGGTAGAAACTGGTAATCAGAATCGCAGACCTCTGTCTGGTAAGAGCTGTTTGTATAGCTGGAAGTAGTACTACACTTTGAAATGCTGACAGGCCTTGCATAAACCATGATCTGATTTTTCATGCCTTCTGGCAAGGCGGCAAGATCACAGTGCTTTGTTATTGAGGCAGGTTCTTGTGTAGTGTAAGTATAGCTTGAAAAACCTAGCCCATTGTTCTTAAATTTCATTTCTATGGGTTTGATAGTGCCAAGCTGATCCCATGACTCTACTGCAGAGCCTCCAGTGCACTGACTCACAAGTGTATTGAGCCAACATGACAGGAAAACACATAATTTTTCTTGACTAAAGAAAATATATGTTAAAATAATAAAGGCTGAGTGAAGGTGAAAGTAAAGAAATAGAATTTACCTCACTTGTTGGTTTTACTTATTGCATAGTTATCATCCTGCCAAAGTTCTGAAGGTAATAAAACTGTTTGTGTTGAACTCTTTGTTGTTGTGTTTTGTTTTTGTTGTGTTGCCTTCTTAGAATGTTTTGTTTGTTTTTTCCTGAAGACATAATTTCACCTCTCCCAAGCATGTATTTTGAAGTGATCATTAGAGTATATCCTTTGGAAATACATTTTATTGGAGCATTAACACTGCACTTGAGTCACTGAAAAATGTGGGAGCCATGGGCACATGAGGCTTGCCAGGTACAGTTTTCTGTTAGAGAGTAGTAAGATTTTTTTTTAGTCGTTTTGAGTAGAGACAGCTGTCAATAATGTTTATCTTGGGGAAGACAAGGTATTGCAAGTGGAATAAGCCATAAAGATGTAAGTAATATTATGAATAAAAGTAAACATTAATGGTGCTTATTGGCAGATGACACAGTTGCATGTGAAACAGATTACATAACAGAACTGTCCTGTACACTACTTCTGAAACAGCTATGTCAGTTGATATATAGGTAATTAATAGGCTTAATGACTTTTTGCATGCTTTCTTGAAAACCGACATGGGAAGTCTGTAGTTACAGTTAATGATAGCATCACAGAGGATTATTTTGCGTAGTGACTTGTGGTTTGTTCCTAGGTGTGTATATACAGATCATTAAATTCCAATTCGTGGTGCAAATATTTGTGTGAGTTCAAAATCCTGAATGACCAAGCAAATTTTATAGTTTGAAGTAATCTTCCACAGGCAGTTGGCTGTATGACTAATAGAATTATGTATGCGTAAAATTGCTTTTACTGTAGAAGCCAAAATGCAGAATAATAGCTTGTCAAACTGTCATTTGCAAGTGAGATCATAGATTTCATAGTCCAAATTAGGTTGTGTTCTTTTTCTTTTTGTCAGGTCACATTCTAATAACCATATTGTGCATTAAACCCTATGATTATCTGAACACTTGACAGATGGTAGGATGTTAATTTATATGTAAGAGACAGTGATTGCCTGTGCAGTAATGGTATTCAACAAAATATGAAATGTCAAAATCCACTTTTTTGTTATGTTTTTACTTGAGTTATTTCAGCAAGGTAATTCCAGCAGAGTAATTTTTTTTTCATAGCTAAACATATGCTTCGTTTACTAGTGTTAACAGGTTTTGGAGTTTTAAATCCTACTTTTTACATTGAGAGATGTTTACATGTTGGTCTACAGTAGAAGCAAATTGTAGAGTACAGTAGAAATGAAAAGTTATTACAAATATGACTCTAAAGTTTCTAATATGTATATTACTCAATTTTAAGGAAAATGAGATTAGCTTTAGGATCACTTAAGAAACAGTATGATACTGATCAATTGGGTTTACAATAATGCAACTGTGCTAACTTTATACCGGAGTTCCATTAAATTGTTATCAAATTGAGTAGTTAGTTGCTCCTAATGTGTTCTTTAATTATCATCTTAACTCACTTATAGATGTTGTGGAAAACAATCCATTTGAGTCGAAAGGATTTTGCCTTTTAATGGATTCAAGGTTCGACTGTATAGCTGGACGGGAAAGAGTAAAAAGTGCGTGTAACTGTACTGCACCACTTACCTGTACGAACTACATGAATGTCATGGAGGTGCTTCCCAACCCAGTGTTTGTTCATCTTCATGAAAGCTGTATTTCAGAAACATTTTGGCACGCAATTGCTTGAAGGAGGCAGAGATTTGATAAACAGAATTTGGAAGGGTATTCCAAGCATACTGAGCAGCACGGAAGAGGTCTTAGACATTAAAAAGAACATTGCTGTATTGTCTAGAGCAGTTAACACCAACAGAAGTAATTTCTATTGCCCAGTATTTCTTGAAAGCTCTAACTTACTTGAATGGTTTTCCACATAAGTTGTCTGCACTTAGTTCAGGTCACTGGGATTGTGCTTTCTTTCAAATCATAAGGTACAGGGTGGCTTTGCAATAATTAATGGTTAATTGGCAACATTTACTTAACCTTTGGAAGTCAGGCTTTTTCACAAATAATGTGACTATTAATTGTTATTGGTTAATAAACTAATAATTAGTTAATAGAAATTTGACCTAGTGGTCAAAGACTTATTCTTAGTTTTGCAGTTCACTTGGTTCCATAATTTTTCAAAGAAGTGTCCTTCATTTCTTTTTCTTAAAAAGCAATAAAAAAATAAAAATTCACCAGCTCTTTTCCCCAGTTTGACATGCTTCTGAACTCTTAAAGAATGGCAGTTCTTCAGAGAAATTAGTTTTATGCAACTGCTGGAATTGTTTTGTCAGGTGTTCAGTTGCTTTATAATTGGGATAGGAGTAAGTAGTCCAGTGGAGCAGAGGAGAACACAGGCAGATTTGATTGGCTATTTTGTGTAAAAGCAAGACCAAGACTAAGACTGGCAAGTAGGGGGTAAGTTGGACTACATTGCAAGAAGTTGTGGTAAAACCATTTTGGAAGGCTCTGACTGGATAACAGTGATAGTTTTTACTCTGTAAAAATGAAGTTGTATGCTCAGTTACTATTGTAACTGAGCATTGTAACTGCAATTATTTTGTTGTAATTGTAAGTTCTAAGAATATAAATTGCATTTCCTTTATTGAATGGGCTTTCTACTCCTACTTTAACCCCCTACTGGCATTTCAAATAAAACTTGTGCAAATGCTTAAACTCAAAAACTTCCAGCTGTTGAAGTCTAAAACCAACTGTTATTCAGTGGAGAGGTAGTGGCTGAACACTGGAAGTGGTATCTAGGAATCAAGCATTCAGCATGTCTGGAGAACAGAGTGAATATAAAAGCATGCTGAAACCTCTGTTTGGAAACATAAGCACTAGGACTGCTATGAAGCTAACAAACAAGAGCATTCAAAGTACTGACAAGCAAATAAATATCGGGCTTTTTTTTTTATTTGCTTCAGATTTTATATATACTCTATTGTCCTCTGTCGCCGCTCATACCTCTTTTAAACCAGGGTATGAGTTGCTTTGAAGCCAGAATACTGACCTTCAAATGTAAGGCCAAATCTATTTACTTTATCCTGTGATTAAGAAATCAGTGTTTTATATCTAAAATTTTCTGAAAACTTAACTCATTCTGCAAAAAAAAAAAAAGCCTTAATACTAGTATGGAACTAGAGATGGGCTTACTGCCTTTTCTTGAGAGCAGAGGATCCTGTTGTAACTTTTTTAAAAAGTTGTCTCAGAATTGGTGGTTGTTCAGAGTTTAGAGAAGTGCCTGAAAAAATACTAGACAATACTAGAGAATACTAGACAATACTAGAGAAACATCAAATTCTAATATTGATAACACTTTAAATACAAAAAGTGCATGATTCCTGAAATAACTTTCTGAAGCTGAAACTCAAATACCCAAATAAACTTTCTAACATTATGGTTTCCTTTAACAATGCTATTTTTAGAAAACTCTTTCTGCCTTTACCTCTTGTTGAGGAATTCTTTACTCCCTTCAAATTACTGAGCTCTCTCTGCTTGTATGCAGGTTCACAGGATTTGTTTATTTGTTACTGGTTTGTTATCTGCTGAACCTCCAACTAAATTTTAACACCTTTGAGTTGAAAAACTTTACTTTTTAGGAGACAAAGTCCCCAAAATACTTGGCTTTTCAACAAACAGCTGCAGTTTGTAGTTTTCTAATACTGGGTAAAAGAAATCAGGGAAAAGAAAAATAGGCAGCCAAGTATTTCATTTGCTTGGAACACTTTTCCAACTGAAAAAAGTTGAAGTAGAAACTCCCAACAGGCTTAATGATGTATTTTTGCAGTTTGGTTGTCTTTGGCCGACAGATTATTATTATTATTATTATGCATTTATAATCGATCACTGTTGTATTTAGATATTCAGTGGCTCTTGACTTACAGAGAAGTAAGTTCCTTATTAATGTTCCTTAATCACTAACAAAATTAGTTTTCTGTAAGCTATGTTTCAGTAGGCTGAGAAAGGAGTCATCAAGCCCTAAAGAATGGCAATTGCTTTGCTTGTATTTCTAAGTGTCACAGTATTGTATTGTAATTTTCAGTGTGTGTATGTGTGGGAAGTCTTAAAGGCTGTGAATTGGTACTTCAGGAATAGAAACAGCAATGATAATTTTTATGGAGTATAAGTTATAGGAATTTTTTGTTGTCTTCCAGGCTTGGGGGTAAAGTTTTTCATCAACGTAGTTAATATGCGTTATGTAAACACTATAAAAATATTAGCTGTGAATCGTAGTATTCTTTAGGTAGAAGACCATGTACAAGAATTTCATAAACATAATCGATTACACTTCTCTTACAAGACTGATGCTTTTATCTAAATGTTCTAATCTCTTAGACATTATGAAGATATGTACAGTCCTGAATGCCTGTGATATTTTGAAGGGACTACAGAACAGTGCAGTATATGATGATCTGTATGTTATGTTATAATTATATTTCATGTAAACTTTTCCAAATGCATAGAAAAGCATTGATTTTCTAATTTGACAGTGTTCTAAGTATGTACTGCCAAAGAGAAATTTAAATTTAAGTAACAGCATTGTTGCAGCTGTTCAGTTTTTCTGTAGTTTTGCCTGCCATTTTCTGTGACACTAAAGTGTATTTAAAATAGAAAATGTAATTGCTAACATGAGCTCTTGCAGTACTAAATAGTAGTCTGAAAACCTACTGGGTCTGTCTGTCAAGCCAAGATGCTTCTTAGAATTTCTTTTTAGAAAATATACTCCTTAACTTTGGAGTAAAATAGTAGCTGATTCTTTAGTAATTTATTTATTAATTTTTCATTGTGGTCTTAGTGAAAGTGTTGGCACACAGTTAAACAATTATTTGTAATCTGCCATTTCTGGATAAAAATCCTACAATTGGGCATCAGTGAGGCATTACAAGAACTTGCTAATGGTTTTGTGTCCTCAGTTACTTGTTCTCAGGCCTTCTGTCATAGTGATAGAAGCACAAGCACAAAAATGGTTGCTAGAAGACATCACAAAAATGCTTGAAAGTGTTCCTGGCATTAGGATACTTGCATTCCATAGCTGATTAAAATATGTTAAAGAAAACTTTCTGAAAAGCATTAAGAAAAAGAGTGCCCACTATAGGATAAAGGATAACTATATGAAATGCATTTAGCCTTAAAGATGTGGTGTTAACAATATTTATTTTAATGATTGTTGACAGTATAAATATTTCTATTTGTACTAGCAGAGTTGCATGGGGATTTTTGGTACCTATTTTCTGCAAGATTGAATACATTCAGGAGCTTTATTTAAAGCATACCATGGTAGCTGCAAACGTGATATTGTAATATTGTTGCTTTTAATGTCATTAGTAGACTTGTCTATATACAAGTGACAAAGTATTGCCATGAGGAATATTATTGTTGTTTGCCATTGAAACTTTTGATAGATGGAATTGTTATCAGAAGATTAAAACTTTTAACAGAGGCCAAAATATGAAGTTCCCATGGAGTCTCCTTTTGTAAAGAAAATCTTGAAGAAAATATTTTTCATTTAAATAATGAATCATTCTAGATGCACTCTCCTTCATGTGAAACCATCTTCCATTAAATTAGCTTTGTTGAGGATGTCAAATGAAGTATTAAAAATGCACTGAATGATCCACATGCAGTATTTGTATTAGCAACTGTTTGGTGTGTGTGTGTGTGTGGAATATTAGGTGTACCTACTGGATTACAGACCTTAAATATGTTAGAAATTGTGAAGGCTCAGTGAGACACTAATGTTGTTGAAATATAAACTGTTATGCACCAGCAGCTTGTGGTTACGCAATAAAGGAGATAAAAATAATTGTTCTTACTGGGAATATGAAAAAGAGACAAACCAAACAGAAAATAAGTGCAAACATTAATGACTTTAATTAAAACATTCTCTTCTCCTTCTAAAGAGAGCAAGCAGTCCAAAAGGAATGATGTACAGGTGTTTGGGGGGGAGGAACTTGGAAGTGCTTTTCAATTCTATATTTTGCAGAATTTTTTGGACATAAAAGCCATTTCCCTTTGACATAGCTGAGTGCTCAAAGTCCAAGAATGCTGCCAAGAATTTGCCAACCACGATAGCTGGAAGAAAGAATGTTGGTGCTCATAACGCTTGCGGCATCTTCTCAAAATCCCCATTCTTCCTGAATAACTTTGGTAACCTCCTGTGATGACTGCCAGTTACCTTACCCGTTCAGATTTCACCTCTTAAATGCACACTTCTTGGAATGAACTACTTCCTATTGCAGTCTTTTCTTGAAGGCAGATAAGAATTGGGGCTACGTAATATATAAAAATAAGGTACAGTGAAATGTTTCAATGTTGCACTGGACCTATGGTGGAAACGAGCTTTACAGCTTTGCAGTCAGAACTAGATTCTTAATTGAGAAGAATTCTGGTGCGCTGGCAGACTCTGAGGAACTCTTCAAAGTTAATTGCAATGTATGTAGTTGCAGCTGACGAGTATCTGATGAGTTCTATAAATGCAGAGTAATAATTAATTCTGTGCATAGTTGAAGGAAAAGACATGTAATACATGCTTTTTTGTTATTTTGCTTGTGATTTTTATATGGCATTGACTATATTTTCAGTCATTCAAATAATACTTATGAACTGACATTTTACTTTACAGTGAGGTGTGTTTTCAAATAGGAATTATGTTCCAAAGTACTGTTTGAAATACTAAGCTTGTTTGTATTTCTGTAGTATGAAATGCTGTGAGATCCTTTGATGGATATAAGCATTAATGAATTAAGCCTCACTGCAAGGTAGGTATTATCCCAATTTCACAGATTGCAGGGAGGTTAATTAACTTGCCCAGAGTCACTCAGTGATCTGTGATGAAATTGGTTTCTATTTAAAAGTGTCTGGATTTGCAGTCTCATGCTTTAACCATTAGACTGTGCTTCCAAAATAATTTTTGTGGTTGAAAATAATGTTTGGCTTATTATCAAGTTATAATAAACTTTGTGGACCAAATAGAGTTGAAGTGACCAGCTAAATTTTAACTTTATCTAGGTACTTTGCAGGTTTTGAGTATAGACAACTGAATGGAGTTGCATTTGAGTTGGGTTTAATCTAAAAGGAACTTAAACTAGTTGAATATAAAACGGTCTTAATGCAAATTGTGTGTCTGTGTGGAAGTTTGTGCTAGTTTATGTCAAAGTATAAATTAAAACTAGTGTTCCTGTTT
This sequence comes from Ibidorhyncha struthersii, assembly GCA_013398815.1. Lineage (NCBI taxonomy): Eukaryota > Metazoa > Chordata > Aves > Charadriiformes > Charadriidae > Ibidorhyncha > Ibidorhyncha struthersii. The sequence continues at coordinate 105,713 of VZSZ01001514.1, forward strand.
AGTCTGAGTTTTTAATAGAAACATTCTCATTTCACTTTACTTAATCTAATTTAACACAGATAACACAAGTTGAAAAGTGAGAGGAAAAGATATGTATCAAAAATTTTAAGTCATTCTGTCATATGTCCTGTTGTTTCCACTTATTTAAGTTGTATAACCACCACTTCTATTTAAGAAAAATATAAAAAATTGTTTCCTGTTCACTCTCATAAATGAAGGATACAACTTCAGCTGAAGAAACTTATTAGTAAAATTTTATTTCTGGGAGAATCCATCTCTGTAGTTTTTCTGACTTGATAGGAAAGAAAGTAATTTTGGAGAGAGGGCTTTTTTTTTTTTTTTTTTTTTGATTTGTAGACCTGTTTCCCCCGCTCTTACACCCAGGTGTGCAGATCTGGTAGTATAAGTGATGATGCTTGGGTCTTAAGAAACCTGCAACTTCTTCAGACTCCTGCTGTTGGTTCTTTATGTATCCTTTGACAAGTCATTTAAACTGGTTTTAATATAGTTTCTGGGTTTGCAAAATCAGCATAATATTTGAAAGACGCTTTGGAAGTTTGAAATCTGTTATGATCAGGCAAGCATTATTTTTATTATAAAAGTGTTAGAGGCTTTTCAAAATAGAATAACCTCTATTTCAAACTTTAGGTTCAACCTAATAAATCCCAGTTAAATGCAATTTTGTTTAATGAACGAGGCTGGAATTCATCACTCATTCTCTTAATTAGCAGCACTGCATTTTATGCAGCAAAATGCCTGATTTGAAAACTGGTACTTCTTTGAAGTTTAAAATAAAATAAATAAAATCTTAGGGCATAAAGTTTTTTTTTAAATGGCGTATCAATTTATTGTTGTGATTGCCGATTATCAGTAATGCAACAACTATGTAGAGCATATAATTGTTATACAACACAATTCTTTGAGCATTGCTGCTTCTAAGGTAATGTAATAAGTGCGTAAGTGAGTGCTAAAGTTTTAAACAGGAAAATCATGTGATGTGGCATTCTGACCTAATTTTAACTGATTTTTCCAGCTTCAAATGCAGTAAACTTTTAACATATGGAATCACGGAATTTTCAGGTTAATACATTCAGGAGATTTGCCTTTTTCAGAAATAAGACGATCAATGAACCTTTCAATACTTCGTTCTCCCTATCTCTACTTTCCCATACCCTGTTTTTGGTTGAAGACAAGGATATATTTGTAGTTCACCAGCTCTATACTGCTTGTCCTAGATTTCTTTATTTTTGTCCATGCAATGACAAAACTTCTAAGACTATTCTGAAGGTAGTGGTCTACTTAGTGTTGACTGTAACAACTTAAAATCTGTCTCTTCACTTGTATCTAATTTCCATAATGGCACTGTGGCCTGTAAGTGCAATATAATATAAATAATACAAGATGCTAACTCGGAAAAACAGTTTAATAAATGTTCCTCCAACACATTAGTCATTCATTGCATATAATTACTTGGAGACTCAGAATAGGCACAGCTGTAATATGGCTGGTGTTAAAGTTGAGATTTTTCAATAATGTATTTCATAGGTTACTTTTTCAGGCGTCCTTCAAGTTCCCTTCACTTTGTATTGTGCAGAAAATGACTTCAGTCAGAAGTGGATTGGCTAGGAAATGTTTGGTCTTGCTGCCACTCAGGCTTCTCAGAGAGTAGACTGGATTGTTCAGTTACACAGATGCAAAATTAATAGCAGGAAAAATCTTCCTGTGTTTGTCAGACTATTCTTTTTTTGAACACAGTGTGATTGCTGCTTGAGGCATAGAACCACAATGAGAAGTGGCTGTACATAAATACAAACTAACCTCCTAGTGAAATAATTCAAAAATTTCAAGAACGTGTTGCAAACAAAACCAGAGTGCTAGCCAAAGGTATACTCCAAGATTTGTCTAATTATATTTGTAGTGTACTAAATAGAAAAAAGAAGTTATACATTTGACCAGAGCATTTAAACTTGTAGTATTGGTAGTCTTGGTCATACACACACTGCGTTCTTGAAACACAGGTTTGTGTCACTTTTGGTATGTGTGCCTACTTTAGGAAAGGGACTTAATTACTTCAGTTGGACTTGCAAAGTTTCATGCTGCTAAAGAAAGTGTCCTGTCAGGTTGAAAATTGTTCTCAGTATTTCTTTATCTCACAGGCATGCTGAGAACAATACTAGTTGGGACTAGCACCCAGCTTTTCTGGAGAATGGAAGTTCAGTCTCTTCAGTTGATTTATTTCCCAATAGAAATAAATTTTATGTGGTATTCTCAGAAAAATCAGATGCAACTGTCCAGGGAATATATATCAAGGTAACACTATGCTTCTATGGTTAGGACACTATTTATTAGTTGTGTATTATCTAGTACTAGGGGCAGGATTGTTATAGTAATTTTTTCTCTTTATCTTGTCTTCAAATCTTTTGAACATTGAGGTATTGTTATCTGTGCCACAAAAATATGACTTCATACCGTAGGTCATTTAGATGCTGTTCAAAATTTACTTGAGGTTTGTGTAGATATGTTTGTATGTCTCTTCAAGGCTAGAAATGAAGATTTTCAAGTTTTGTTTGATAGTGTTCCTTGGTTCTTTTGGTAATCTGGTTTTGTTTGATGCCTAGAGAGGAAGACCAAGATAATCTGAAGTGTTTCAGAGCAGACTGAAGTATGCAGCGCAGGCCTCGGGTGCCTTAGGTGTGAGTGGGTACCTATTTGTCAAGCTCGAAAACTGTGATGGCTAAGGGGCAATTACTACAACATTATTTCTTTGTAGTGTGTTGGCCACAGGTTCTGGCATGCATGTGCTAGCCCAAGTAATATCGAAGCACTACACAACTTTTTTCATGTAGCATCTGAATAGCTTTTGTAGAGTCTGTCATTATATAACTATTTTCTACCTTGATACCATCAGGCAAGAAGTAACTGAGGCTTTAATTGATTTTTATTTTTTTTGTAGGTAGACTTTGGTAAGTTATTTCACTGTTTCTTTGTGTTTGGTTAAATACCAGCATTCCCAGTTTCCTGGGATTTATGGAATGACAGTTCGGGGCAGGGGGGGAGGGAGTTTTCTTCTTCCCCCGTGTTTGCTACAGCTCTTGGGGTTTTCCATATTTTTTTTAATTCATGTTAATGCTTTTCCGTTGATAAATAAGACTTACTAAAAGTTGTAATGTAGTTCATCTCAGCACTTGGGCTGGGGAAAACCAATACCTAGTACCAAGGGAGTGAGCATTAAAAGAGTCTGTGGATTAATGCTGACTGAAAGTTTTTAGCTTTTCTCCAGTTAGTCTTGTTTTTAGCACATGCCTGTGGAGTGTCAATAGCATAAGAAATCTTCCGTTCAAAATTCTTGCATATAATAAAGGAATTTGTTTTATTAATACTCAGATTTGTTGTGGTTCTGTCTAGTGACTCAGAAATGATTTTGTGACAGTAATTATAAAGCATAAAAATTACTAAAAAGAGGTCTTGACAATTGAAAATTTTGGAGAAAAACTGACTTCCTCTTTTTTTTTTTTTTTCCTAAATGTATCTAGGGAAAATAGCCTAGTTCATACTATAACGTAAGGGCAGAATATGAAACTGCTGAAGGTATGACTGCTCAAATGGCTCTTGAAGATAGTAATTTATGAGCAACAAAGGTATTTAGAAGATTTTTCACTGTCTTGCTTTGAGCATGATGTATTACAGAAATCTATAATATAGGAGGCAGAACATGTTACTACCTGACTTAAACATGGAAAAAAATAGTATCAAAAAGTTTGGTTGTATTTTTTGGTCCCCCCTTTTTTTCCCCCATGTTCCTTGCTTTCTACTTTTCTGTTGTATGTTCTATCAAGTGCTTTAGTGAAGTGCTCTGAGATCTGAAGGTGAAAAAGCATGGATTTAGAAATAAATAATGAAAATCAGGGTGGAGAAACATCTGACTCCTATTTATGCTTATAGTTGGAATATAAGAATCAAGCGTATCAGTGACAGAAAATGTGAAAGTAAAGATGAACAAAAAAGGTGCTATTCCTGTGGTTTGGCAGCACATCTAACTTAACGTAGGAATTATTTTGTGTTAATAAGAAGTGACGTTAAACACAAATGAAAACTCCGTCTAACTATTATAACAACTATGTGCTTCAAATTAAAGTTGGCTTATACCAGCTGTTACTGCCTCTGCATAACAGCCTTCACAGTGGAATACCTCACCTGTATCAAGTTGACTATATGCATAAATCTTTGAAGGACTGGAGCTGTAGCATTTCATTAAATGCAAAATGGTAAACTTTTATAGTTCTACACTTAATGTTTTTGTGTAAACCAATCTATAATTTCATTATGGAAGGGGAAATTGTCTGAGTTTTATGATAAGGTGTCTAAACAATGACATTTTCTAAGTCTTTTTGAAGAGAGGAGATAAAATAAACGGGGCTTTTGCCAGTGCTGAAGTAAATCTGTTTTGCTGTTTTTTTTAACAGAGCTGGGTATATCCCTGCACACCCTGTATTTTGAGAATGTTTGTTTAATGAGGATCTTGTGTTGCTGCTTTTCTATTGCTGTACTTGTATTGGTTCAAAGGAGAAGAGCATCAGCAAAGGGGGGAAAAAAAAAAAAGCTTGTTTACTAACAGGATCTTGCTAAAAGACAGTAACTACATTTATCCTATCCTTGTTCTCACTTTGCTGTATGGCTGTTTTGGTACTCTTATCTATTATGTCATGTCTTTTGATCAAGACTCTAACTTTTTATCCTTTTTCCAGGCACATAACTTAGCCCGAGAAGTTGGTTTAATTGTCCTTGGCTCCCTTTATATTCAGAAGCGGGGAAAAGCTGATGCCGTGTGTGACTTAAGGCATCTCCAGAGGAGCTAGCCAGTCTCTTCTGCCGTCAGATGGCACGTAAAACGTAGCTATCCATGACTAAAGCTACATAGGTTGCTGACATACTTTAACATGTCAAATTTGATTTTTGTTAGAAAGCAAGGAACACAAGATTTTTAAGACCAGGCTCAAACTCTTAAAGTTTTTTATAACAAGTCAATACTTGCTTTGTAAAATAGTTTTTTTTTCTAGTTAGAGAACTTCTTATAAACTTTGGTGTTTAAGTTTACTTGTGCCCAGATTTTTCTCAACTTAATGTATATAATTCACATAGTAGGCATAGTATCCAGTTTTGCATACCTGAGAAGGTCAGAAACTTGTGACTTGGACTTGAGTTCTGGCAGTTCAGAGAGGATTTACTATTCTGGTATTAAGTTATGGTGCATATAAGAAGGTAAAGTTCATAGTGATGTTCCGTGTTGTAGAATATGAAACGGGTGAAAAAAAAATACAAAAATTACTCCCCAGTGATGCTTGGACTTGTTATGAATGTGTTGTTTCTGTTGGTTTGGGGTTTTGGGGGTTGTTTGGTTGTTTTTTTTTGTTTTTTTTTTTTTTTTTTTTTTTTTAGGAATGATTCAGCTTTTTTGTTTAGCATGGCTTTATTTTTGGAAGTCATAGCAGGGACAAGTTGGAGGCGTGTGAATTGAAGTAATTTCAGTTATGCATCTGAATAGCTGCGTTAAGATATATAGTGGTGTATAGTTCAACTTGTTACGTGACAGTGTTGAAGGAATGGTAGTCTTCTGAGATACTGACTTTAAATTAGCAATGGGGTTTGTGCATACTTACAGATAGCAAGATGTCACTGCTGGTGGGTTTCTTCTTATATGTGTGGGTTTTTGTTGTTTGGTTGTTTGAGTTTTTTTTCCCTCTGAAGAAGAGCAATAAATACCAAAGCATGTCTTTTCAGTGATTCCTGAAGTTGTTGGTCTGAAGTGAAGATTAAACTTGTCCAAACTTTAAATCAAGTACGTGATGTTAATAACCTTTCTTTTGATTTGCAGGAAATACTTTGATCTGTTGTAACTTGATTAAAAACCATAAGATTCAAAATGCAATTCTAAATTTTATAACTTCTTTGTGCAAGGAATGAATTACTGATGATAGAATACACTAACTATTTATTTTGAAAAAGAAAATTAATTGTTTTTTGTTAAATTCTACTGGCACTAAATTTTACTTGAAGTTGTGGTACATACAATTTTTGAAGACATCTGTAAATGAACTCAGTGCACAGTCATATTGAAATTGTATTTTGGTCCTGGATAATTTTTCTTTTCAAAGCACAACATGTTATTATTGATTCTTAATAATATTTTTTGTTTATTTAAACATGATATTATTTCTGTTTCTTCTTTCCGTCTTACACATGTAGCACCTAACATGAGGAAGATATTTTTTTTCCCCGCTTTATATTTTTAAATAGAGGTTCAAACGGACTTCAGAGTTAATCTTATAGTTAGGCCACTGGAGAGAGAGGGGTAATCTCTGGTGACAGGCTAAGGATGGAAACTGTACTTCCCAGATGCTGGTAGTATAGAATTTATGGAGTTATCCCACGGGTACTAACTGGGTATCTAAAGATAAGCAAGTACATAAGTACTTGCAGAATTGGCAGCTAAGTGGCAAGTAGAATATTTTACGTGGTGCTGCACTCATTTTGATAAATTTGCTCAAAATAAATCTGAGCTTCCTACCTTCATTTTCATGTTGTTGCTAAAATAAAATCTCAATGTATTTGGAATTCTGCACTTGGCATATGATGTGCAAAGTTCACTTCCTACACTTGTACTAATTCTTTTACAGATATGGTTTTACAGAAATAGTTGTAGAGAAATAGCAAAATTTGCTTTTACTATTACTCTGCTATAGTATTGTGATTTTTTTTTTTTTTTTTAAAGATAAGTGTGGGGGGGAAGGGTATCTGAGTAGCTTAAGAAGCAAAGGTAGGTGCAAATGGTATGCATAAACTAATTTTTTCATAGAAAACTTTGGTTCCTGCTACAGCAACTTTAGGGTATTGAATATACTTGTACAATATTTGTTAATGATCTAGAGCTAATCTGCAGCAACAGAATGAATGTCTTTAACTAGGGTGGGTTTTAATGTTTTAGGGTACAAATATAAATGACACTGTCTCTTCTTACAGTTTTTTGCTTGTAATTGTTCAGTTTACTTGTATCACTCCTCTTTAAAAGTATATGTGTGAGAGAATCTAATGCATGTAATCAGAGCTTGCAAAAAGGTTTGCTGTGTTCTACCTAGAATATTAGTGTGGGGAGGTTTGAACCAGGCTTTAAGTTGGTTTACATCTAGCTTTTTTTTGTTGAACTACCTTAAGCTATTTTTGCTTTTTTGTGACTTTCTTCTTTAACACTTAATTACAGGGGTCAGTTTGAGAAACAACAACAACAAAAACCCCAGTTGTGACTAGCTTTATGAAATCATTCCAATCCAACATCAGAAAAGAAAATTATACAGTATGAAACAAATCCAGGTTTTGAAGTCACTGTAAATTATATAAATCTGTAAATATTGAGGCATTTTATCTGTTACTTATTTTATCATTATTGAAACAAACGTATATAGAATTATTATTTACAGTTATGATAGGTATTTTGGCTACAGAGAGCTTGTCAAGGCTCTATATTTTCCTGAAACTTTAGTTTACTATATGTGTCTTACCTTCTAAAATGAATTTGTCTTGCCATTAGAATGCACATACTAAATGAGTTGGAAGTCTTGGGCTTGCTTTGTAAAAAAACCAAACCAGGCCCCCTCTGCCCAAACCACCAAAACCAAAAAACCACCCAAAACCCCACCCCCAAGCCAAAACAAAATAAACCCCACCCCAAAACAATGGTTAACTATTCATTTATCTGGAAGCAAAGAAACAGTTGAAGTCTCTTTTTGCCAGAGGTTTTGACCTCTCTGTGTACCAGTGATATCAGATGCAAGATGCTTACTGAACAGAAAAAGCAAAAATTAAATGTGTTCTATAGCTTGTGGTTTAAGGAATTGTATTGGCAGGTATTAAAAATGTTCTTTGGAGTGTGCAACTTGGTTTATATAAATTATTTTCATGTGTGCAATGATGCATGGATAGCAAGCGTATCTCATTTGTTACAAATATCCTGTACCAAATCAAGAATAAGCAGCTGTTTTGGTTTTGTTCATATTTGCACAATCAATTTAACTACTTCAACACTGCTTAAAGAAATTAGGAAGAACAAGTTGCCAATGATGTTCATAAACTGTAGGAATTTCTACTCTGTGTCCTTAAAACTGCTACTTAAGTGTCCCTTATTTAAATTGCTTATTTAAATTACACAATTAACTAGAAGCACAGCAAGTAGGACACAAAGAAAGAGGGCCAGACTGGATACTTAGTCTGTTTTCTAGGGTTTGTAGGCTCATATTTATAAAGGAAATGAAGAAACCTTTGTGCCAAATATACTGTATAATTTTGGGAAGTGAGTAAAATCTGAAATGGCTTGAAATGCCCCTTCTTTTTTGGGGGGGAAAAAAACACAAGTAAGCTTTCTTCACAGTACATGGTATTTTGATTTGTGGTACTGCAAATGGGACGTGATCCCATGTTCAAAATCTCAGGATGAATAGAAGAAAATGAAACAGGATGAATAGAAAAAAATGGTTCATGGAACTAGTTCTGTCATCGTGACCCTATTACTACTTTTACTTAATTCTGTGAAATACAGTTGACCCTTTAAAGGTAACTTAATTAAAAAAAACACTGGAATCAAAACTAGGAAACTGAACACTAAATTCAGTTCCTGGTTGTGGTTCATGTTGCTTGTAACCTTGACATGGAGGCCAAATTCAACTGTTTCAGTGTATTTTAATATGTGATAATAGATGTTTTAGATTATTAATTTATTAAATAATTATTATTTAATTAAATAATTGTACAGAGTGACTTTTTTTTATGAAAAAGGTATAGCTTGACTGAAGGGCTGGAAACGGATGTGGTTTATAGGATGAAATATTTACATAAATGTTTGAATCTTTCCCTTTGGTTTAAACCTTTTTATTTTCTTATTTGCTATAGAAATAAAAATGATAATATTGCATGTTGACAAACTCAGTTATACTGTGTAGTTTACCTAGGAGTATGCATTACCTGTGAAATATAATAAAGTGACATCATCCTTATAACTAAAACTAGAAATGATTGAAAACACTTTTCAAGATACCTGTGGGGTTATAGCACCCTTTAATTTTTTTTTAAGTGTGTGCTTATTAGAATTACTGCATACAGCTTAGAAACTTTAATAAAAAGGTAGATGAATTCTGAATTCTAGTAGGTTTTCTGTGCAGTTGGGCTATATGGAGACAGAGTTGTGAGATAGATTCCATTCTGGTTTTTACTGCCTTAATTAGTGTGTGGAGGCCCCATAGCCATTATACCAATTCTCTGCCTTTTATCTTCAAGAAGCCACTTGCTGCTTTTTGAACTGAGACTTCTCATATGTGAAAATGTAGCATTTGTTATTTGATTAATACAAGATTCAATATTCTATCTTGCCTGGATTTCTCACAGTAATGAAAACTCATCTTTTTACACTTGTGTTTTGCTTACTCCTGAACTAAACCATATGAAAAACTTGGCTGTTACTTCCTCTCCCCTCTTTCTGCTCAGCATTCTTTCCAGGGCATGACTCCGTGTGGTCACACCTGTGACTTCATGTAGTCATCTACAAGCATGTCTTTACTACAGTTTTACTATACCACGAGATTTCATATAAATGTCATGACTGAAAATTTGTCTTGGAAAAGACATAGAAGGTTAGTTAAAACGAGTAACTATGCTTCCAGCATACACTATTGCAACTTTCTTAATATTGTTATTCTGAAATTTTTGTTAAATTATAGTTTGTGAAATTCTAGAGGAATCTTTCACCGACAACTGTGGAACATAAAAAGGTCTTAATTTAGATGGGATGTTTTACATGAATGAATGAGATTATATAAATGGATGTTAGTGAGAATGGACTCAGTTAAGCATTCTAGGAGGTCCATTATGTTCATGAGTTGTGTATCTTGGTTCCCCCTGCCCTTTATTGTGTTAATAAATCTTTGGCATCCTTTCCTAAATCACATACCTTATGTAAACATTCTGTGTTTCTGTCTGTCAGTCCTCTCTTCAAACTCATGGATCAATGTCAAACAAATTTGGAAGAGGACCTCAGATAACTGAGGTCCTGTGAATTTCTGAGGGCATGTGCTGACCAAACATCATCTGCTTAAGATCATAACCAGGTTTTAAATCACCTACAGTGCACAGCTGACTGTGCAACCTGCTGATGCCCATGGCTGTTGGCAGTGATGACTCTGAACCATCCTTATCTGCCCACTTTGTCGGGAGCTCCACAGCAGCGTCTTGCAGCCCTTCCCATTTGGGCAGGGTAGCCAGTTTGAGAGAAAAACCTTTTTAGTTCCATTTTGTGCTTATCACTCTAGGTCTTGATTACTTCTAGGTGTTTGATTGCTTCTAGCTGTCTTCAAGGGGACTTATCTGTAATCGCACAAAATTGGGCAAAAAGAGTTGAGTGTTAATATATTGAGGTAGTGTATTGGTAGATCATTGCTGCCTTAGCAACCATTGTTGCTCAAGTGTTTTATATTAAAAAAGTAATCATTAAACCTCCAAGTAGCCCTTGGACAACTTAAAAGCATTGGTGAAAAAAAGTAACTTGAATGAATTAATGAGTTATCCAAAGTTACCTGAAAACTTTTCTCTGTAAAGGTTAAACTTCACCATATTTTTTGGTTTAGAATTTTTCTGTGGATTTTAAAAATGCTTTCCTGATTAACAGACATTTTACTTGCCACTTAACAGGGGATGGATGTTGTACTCTGCATTGAGGAACAGTATACTTTTAATGTAATGGGAATCAGTTTATTATGAAGTTTTTTTCCCCCAGGGAAGTTCTTAGCCTTCAATAAACTTGTACTTAAATGTTGACTCTTTTATAGTACGATTTAGGTTAAGCTGTTTAAAATCAGGGTCTTGATAAAATAAGGTTTTCTTTTCTTAATACCAAAGCATCCAAGTCTGTCTTGTGGGAGGAAGCTTCTCTCCAACTGAAATCTCGATGCAACTAAATTTAAGATTTGCAAGTAGCCTTAGTAATGCCAGTCCAGCAAACTCAACAATTTCACAGCAGTTGAAAGAGAACCTGGAGGAGGAAAGATCCCTAGGAAGAGGTGGGGTTATAGATGAGGATCAATCAGATGCTGAGGTTCAGAGTAGTTGGAATTCAAGGTGCTGTAGATATTGTTTGTAATATGTATAGGGTTATTTAATTCAGATCTGCCATGCTTTTAGATTTAGCATTAATTCTTGTTGTTCAGCTTTCTGATGGTGTGTTAAGAATATGGTCATAACACCCCTTTAATGTTAATGAGAACTGAATGTTCAATTCTTACCATGTCACTGATTTAAGTTTTTTGCATTTCTAAAGTCTTCCAACTTAATGTCAGCACCCTCAATGAAAGGGGACTGACTAGTATCTCTAGAAAAGAAGCTTAATTTAATTTAATATACGAGACCTTTTTCTATAGGACCCAGCCCACGTTATCTCAAAGTCAGCAATGGCTTTCCATGGACGACTACTGACTTTGGATCAGTTTCCTATAGAACCTGTTTATTTAACAACATGAAGTGTTATTTTTTTCCTCAAAAGTGGAAGAGCACCTTTGGGTATGCAGTTTACTGAAGGAGGGATAATAGATTAAAATGTATGGCAGGGTATTTGGTGGGTAGAATTTCTAAAGCTGTATTGCACCTAAAACAACTATGTTGTTCAGTGGTAAATTATTTGCATTGTAGAATCTTTTACATGGCTGTTATATGCTGTCCTAGAGTTACCTTCATTTATCGATTTGGGACATATGCAAGTCTCTAATTGTTTCTTTCAAATAGCATTCATTCACGGTGCTGACTCCATTCTAGTGATTCTTGCCCTTCAGACTGTACTGTCCTTTGCCATATTCTGCCAATCTCCCTGAGCAGTTTGAGTGGTTGTGTACTTGATCAGTCCTAGTCTTTGACCTACCAAATTCTGTCTTTTGTATGTAAAGCATTTTGAAACTACTTTTCTGTTGCTAGCAGGCATTTTATTTTTCACATCTTAGTCTGTGAATTCTGTGTCTTAACACTCTTCAATATCTGTGCCAGGTATGTCGGTTTACATCTGAATCCTCTTGTGTACTGTTTTCTTTCTGCAGTCTAGTAGTCCCTCACTCTTTCGGACAGATTTATGCAGCTTTTTTCCCTGGAGGAACTTTCAGTTATGTTTTATGCTGGTTACTTATTTTCTCATCACCCTGCCCCCAGCCCACAAAACTAAACAAACTGCTTTCCCCCCATCCCTCAGTTTTCTTTCATTGCAGATCAGACTTCTGTGTTTTCATTCTAATTTCATTCCATTAGTTGCTAATAATT
>VZSZ01001514.1:118067-142451 GCA_013398815.1 Ibidorhyncha struthersii
ATTGTTATAGGTGTCTTGATCAAATAGTTTTTGATTTTACGATTGGCTTATTTAGTAGGTCAGAAACCTCCTTGTACAGCCAGATTTTTCATCCATTCCTTTCAGAATAGATACATAACTCTGAAGTAGAACATTTGGACATATTGATGCTAGACAATGTTTAAGTTGTACTTTCTGTTTACTGCCACAGGTAAGACTTGAAACTAACTTACATTCTAAGTTTAAATTGGTAAACATTGTATTCTGTGTGAGAGGGGAATGAGTGAAAGATGCTCAGGGAGACTTAAAATGTACCACTAAAAGTTAAGCAAGTTTCTTACATAGAATAGCTTGCCCATTATCACTACTGATAATTGAAGGTAGGTTTTTTGTGTGTGTTTTGTATGTGTGGGGTTTTATTGTTTGTTTGGGTTTTTTTATTTGTTTGTTTTGTTTTTTAAACCCTTTCCAAAGAGGTTTTAACTCAGCTGCAGAGAAGTTTTTTACTTGGTTAAATCTAACCTGGCTTCTAGAATACATCTCTAATCAAATGTGACAGACAGCTGTTTGAGAATTAAGATTATTTCTAGTCTTTAAAGTAGCCCTGGAGCTGCAAATATCACAGCAGTGCTGAAGAATGAGGGAAACGGTGACGTGAAAATAGTAGATTTAAGTTCAGCAGATATGAGCTCAGTTCATAGCTCTTACTCCTTAATGACTTCCTACTTGGCACTGGTAGTATCATTTTGGTTTGTCCAGTATCTTGAAGATTTTATGTTCATAAATCCCACTGACTTTCAAAGTCAAAGGAATTTAGATAGGGAAGTAGATTACTTTGAAAAATTTTACCTTTCATTCTTTGCTCCCGTCTGGAGACAGATTCATTTACCCCCTTACCATTCATTTACCACCTTTTTTAATCTTCACTGGACAGGGAATCTGCGCTCTTGCACATGAACAATGACCATCCCAGTAGGACTGGGACAGTTTGAGAGTTCTAGAGCCTGTAGAAGACTGATAGAATCATACAATGGTTTGGGTTGGAAGGGATCTTTAAACATCATCTACTCCAAGCCCCCTGCAATAAGCAGGCACATTTTCAACTAGATCAGGTTGCTCAGAGTCCCATCCACCCTGAACTTGAATGTTTTCAGGGATGGGGCATCTACCACCTCTCTGGGCAACTTGTTCCAGTGTTTCACCATTGTCATCGTAAAAAATTTCTTCCTTACATCTAGTCTAAATCTTCCCTCTTTTAGTTTAAAGCCATTACCCCTTATCACTACAGGCTGTGCTAAAAAGTCTGTCCCCATTTTGTCTTGTAAGCTCCCTTTAAGTACTGAAAGGCTGCTATAAGGTTTCCCCAGAGTCTTCTCTTCTCCAGGCTGAACAACCCCAACTCTGTCAGCCTGTTCTCATAGGAAAGTTGCTTCAGCCCTCTGATCATTTTTGTGTCCCTCCTCTGGACTCACTCCAACAGGTTCGTGTCTTTCCTGTGCTAGAGCTGGATGCAGTACTCCAGGTGAGGTTTCATGAGAGTGGAGTAGAGGGGCAGAATCACCTCCCTCGACCTGTTGGCCACACTTCTTCTGATACACCCCAGGATATGGTTGGCTTTCTGGGCTGCGAGCCCACATTGTCAGCTCGTGTCCAGCTCTTCACCCACCAGTACTCCTAAGTCCTTCTTGGCAGAGCTGCTTTCAATCTCTTCATCCCCCAGCCTGTATTGAAACCAGGGATTGCCCTGACCCAAGTGCAGGACCCTGCAATTGGACTTGTTAAACCTCATGAAGGTGGTTCATGTGGGCCCACTTCTTGAGCTTCTCCAGGGCCCTCGGGATAGTATTCTGATTCATTCATGGAAATGCACTACATGATGTAAAAAATTCTTTGAGATCTTAAAAACTGCAAATGAAAGACATTTGTTTTTATTAAAAAAAGTCAATTTGTAGAGATGCATAGTAGAAGTTATTATTGTGTCAGCAGATTTCTTAGAGGAATGCTGAACAATAGCTCAGCTGAAAAAAAGCAAAACAATGTAATTCAAGTTTGATGGATATGAACTATTTATGCAAAATGTCCTGGCAAATATAGTCTCTGCATGGAAATTTCAAGGAGGAAGATTTTATTTTAGCTCTTCAGAAGAAAACTAAAACAACAAAATACAAGACAGCAACAAGAATTCAACTTGCCTGGATGCAAAAAGTACGAGAAGAGTTTTTGTAAGTATTTGGTTGTCTTAAATGTCTCGTCAAGGAGCTAGCCAGAATTGGATTTCAGTCTAAGTTAATGGCAGAACTGATAATAGGAGCTCTCAGCATGGAGCGATAGTAATAACCCTGAAGCCTTGGCATGTCAAGAATTCCAGGAAGTACTGTGTTTCCCTGAGACATAGTGACTCCTACAGTCGTATGGAAATGTATTTGGTGTCTTCAGAAGACTAATAGGTTCAAATCAAAATGATCTTGTATGATGCATAAAAAAATGGAGACTGAAATAGCCAGTTATAGCCAGTTAGTTGATTGTGCCAACTGGAATGATACAACTCTCAGCCATATGCCTAGCCATCAGCCTGCGCTTTATTTTTAAGGCAAAATAGATACGCGCTTTGCTTGTTGATAACTATGGAATCACTTTATCAATGTAAGAGTTATTCAAATTAGATAAGAGATGTAAGGTTTTTAATAATGGGTAAATAGATTTAAAACATCAGGGCTTTTAGCAACAGAACAAGTAGGGGTCTTATTTATGATGATGCACAACAGCTTTATTTATGTTCATCTTACATTGGCTGTTTCTTAGCAAAGCTGTCGTTTAGGATGTGGCTGCTGTCTAGTTTATGTATGTGCAAAAATTAGAAATGTTGCTTTTGGTAAAATGTCTGAAAACCTATTAGAGGGTTTTCTAAACATGGAACACCATCTCATGGGGCCAGGTAATAAAATTATTGTAGCAACTTCAGGAATTGTATTTTGGTAGAATTATTAGAAAACATACATTCAATTAATCTAGTTCAAAATTCTGAATTACTATAGATGTCACCAAAAATCCGAAGGTTAGAAAGGTTTTCTTTTGTGGGGATGAATAGCAACAAAATTCTGTTGAAATACTGAGTGTGTAGATTCCCTCCCTCCCTCACCCGTTAACTGTTATATACAATGGACAGTTAAACAAGTTGCAGTGGCTATGCAGCTTTGCTGCCTGATTTATGGTGCATTTAATTTAATTCACTAAAGGTGACCTTTTTGTGTTTCACTGCAGAGACACAAATTTTGCTGGCTCCAATTACCGAGTCTTATGTTGGAACTTCCCATGGTAAAAATGACATGAATATTGTACCCACATGCCATTATATGATCTGGCTTTTGAGCATTTATTTACCTACCTTGGCACTGTTTCAATTTCCACATCAGAGTTGCTCATTTTTAGGGGCTTGACTAAAAACTTTTCTCAACCATGTCTGCAGTTACTATGTGGAAGCAACCTCAAATAACAGCTGCTTCTTCAGCACAGTACAAAAACCTTTCGGACTGTTAATTGGAGAGAACACAGGATGGTGAGTCAGTGTTGTGCTACTGCAGTTTCTTTGAGTCTCTGATGTACAGCGGAATTACTTTGTGATATATATATATACTGGTAGCTTTGAATATACAATGTGAAACCTGTTCTCTGAGGAGAAACAGAGGAATGATGGCTTGCAAGAGTCAATTTCTTTGAGTGCGTTCTGTGGGTAAGTTTAAGAATGAACTGGCCCTCTGGATAGTTCCCACAGTGCTACAAGTTAGTCCTTTGAACAGGGGGGAGTGTGGAGTGTATGGCTGTATCTGTGCCTTTTGCTTTTTTTTGGAGTGGAGTGGGAGGTTGGTGGTGTTAGTACTTGTTTTTTGCCAGTCAGGTGTCTCTTGGAAGACCTGGGAACTGATCCCTCCAGACGCTTTCCCAAGGGATGGAAATTAAATAATTGCTTAGACAAAGAGGACAAGGCTTCTCATACTTAAAGATGTAAGAAAAAAAATGAATGACTGACAAGTGTTTCATCTGGACAGATCATCTCCTGCCTAGCTCTAGATTTTCCTTGTCCTTTTCTGGAACTCACAGGTCTTACATCAGTCTTATTGGAAATTTTAAACAGTAAAACTCTGAGTTACTTTTCTTCAGTACTAAATTCCAAAAGTAGATCTAGGTAGTTACTGTGAAATACTGATTTTTACTCTGCCTGTATTTTGTTTCTAAATAAGAGGTCATAAAATAGCAGTAATTTTCTTCTGTGTTCAGCTCTAATTTAGTGTTAGAATTCAATCTAATTGACATATTTCAATTTTCCAATAGAAGTTTGACTCTAATTTGATGTTTAGACACAGGTTGAATCTTGTGTATTTGCATATTAATAAGTATTCTAGAAAGGTATCTGATTTTCACAGCCATAAATTTTAACGACTTCTGTTTGTACAGCATTAGAAAACATCTGGTGTTATCAAACCTCATAGGCAAAATGAACTTGCTGGAGAGAAGACTGTCCTTTTCTGCTCATAATGACCTCAGCTGTTTTATTTACCCTTAAATAAAACCAAATTTGTGTGTGTGTGATAGTATTAAGACCCCTGCATTTTTAGGTTTTGGTATTATATAAAATTTGAGGAACTGCTTTTGCTTACACAGTGATTTGGTGATGTAGGGATTTTCTTTGGTTTGTTGCAAATAGACATTTCCAAGTGAAAAGGTGCAGTGTAAAAGCTGCTTTGTTCTAACTTGTGGAGAACTCTGTGTGTTCTCATAGCTGTTATACTTAAGCGTGTCTTGCAAAAAATACCCCAAAACCTTAATAGTTAACTGCATAAAGTTTTTTTGGGAAATGCCACAGGTAAAATTTTGGAAATCTGCTGTGTGTATTTGCACCCGTGTGATCCACCCGTAGAAAAAGGAATGATTACTCTCTTGAGCTTAAAACTTTGTGTTTTTTTTCACACATTCTCAAATGTATCTTTGTTTTTCTTAAATTTATGCTGAACTTGAACATGAGAAATTAAAATGTTTTGTTGAAGTGGTGGGAGAGACACTTCGATCACTGTTGGAAAGTTTGAACTAACTGTATTCGTGGGCTCAAAAATAAGATTAAAATGGCACCCCTGAACCACTCAAAGCAGAGGTTTCTTACTAGGTGCATAGACAGAGGCATACAAATACAATTTCACTTGACAGTGTTTTGTTTGTTTGGTTGGTTTTTTTTAAACCTGTCACTCATGTCTGTAGTTTTATGAGCAGGAGGCTGTAATCCTCTGTAATCTTGCATTATTAGTAGTAAAATTTTTGGTTGTGTGTAATTATCTTGCTTTTTCCCCCCTTTTTGCATTTGTCTTCCGTTCCCCTCTTTTTTCCTGAACAATTGCTATTGTAGAATTGAAAAGCTGAGGCTTGCTTTAAGAATATCTGTACTTTTCATACAATACCAGATGTGCATCATGATTACTTGTGAAGTACTTCAGGTCAGTGTTCTCAGAATATTTATTTAAAACATGTGTCACTTCCTCAATTATTTTCATGGACTGAGAAATTCTTATGGTCTCTTTCTACCCAAGATGAAAATCATATGAATAATTGTATGCCTACTAATGTAGACACTTTTTGTACCTCAGTGAGTAGAGTACAGGTGCACTGACTTAAGATGGATTTGAAATTAAAGGTTTGGGTATTATTTTTTTGGGTAGGGTCATAGAAATGTTTCAGAGTATTTTTTTGGGTTTTTTTCAGTGATTTAGAAGAATATGTTGAAACTGTCTGCTTGGCTGTAATTTGTTGTGTGTGGGTTTTTTTGTTTGTTTGTTTTGTAGAGTTAATACTACTATATTACAGAAGCCTTATTTTAACTTCAGAAAGTTTTTGCTTTATCGGAGTGGAAGAGTAAACATCAATCCTGAACATCAAATGTCCTGAGGAATCATTTGCCTTAAGTGGAAAGAACTATAATATCCTACAACTGTTATCTTCAAATTTTCATATTAAAGGTAGCAGCGTTACGAAGGTTCATGTGCACAGTGAAATGGTGTCAGTATTTGCAGGAGAGTAATCCATGCCATCTTCAGTCAGCTCGTCCTCTTCCTCTTGCCTGTTTCCTTTCCCTTTTGTAAATTCCCTGAATTCCCTCTTTCTCCCTCAAAAAGTTCCAGAGAAGCTGATACAATTATTCAGTCCTTGTGTTCAGATGTTACATTGAAAAGCGTAGTCACCTTAGTTCATGTTATACATTTTCAAATGACTGCTTTTAATGCTTCTTAAATGCTTCAGTAAGGTTGAATTGCATTTATCTGGAAACAAGGCAAAAAGCAGGCATGAGAGCAGAATCTTTTTCAAAAGAGTTTGGTCCTATCCGGTTTAATTGAAAAAGCAGCATGTTTGACAGGCTGTTACCCCTGTCTCACCATTCTCTTAAATCTGAAATTCTTGTAGACTATGGTAACGTCTTAAATAACATGGCAACTAACACCTCTTGATAACTCCCTGTGGAGTTGCTTTCTTCAGATCTGATTAGTGGCTGCTTACCAACGGACATTTGTATTTTGTTAAAAACTAATTTTTGGACTGTTTGAGCAACAAGGAGCAGAATAAGAGCGATCTCAGGCTTTTTCTCTCAGGAATGTTGCTGTTCAGCTTCCAGAAGTGCTCAGCTAGGTTAGGAGTGATGGTGGTATGAAGCTGGTGCGGTGTCCGCTGGCTCAGTGGTTAGTTGCAGGCCAGCTTGTTAGCTATTCTGCCAGGAGAAAATGATGATACGAGTCAGCTAGTTCTTTGGGTCTAGCCTCTTTCTAGTAAAATATGCATACTTTCTTCTCCAGCTGCGAGTGTAATCACTTTGGTAAGGAAATCCTTGCTCACTATTTCCAGACCTGGCTCTCTAGGTCACACTCTTGTTTTCTGCTCTCTTGGGATTAAACTTTGCTTTTTGGTCTTTTGAAGTTTTTGTTTCTTTTTTTTTTTTTTTTTTCCTTCTGACACCTCCACAAAGACGGGGGTTGGGGATGGCGTGTTAAATCAGTGAAATGCCCCAGGCTTTGCAAAAACACTTCTACCATGTAAAGCTTGATTATTGTCCAAGAGAAACTTCAAGCATAGGCCTTTACGACTGATCCAGTGACTTGATTAGCATCTTCTGCTGTTTCAGCTACATGGGTGTATTAAGGAGCTTAAGTGCTTATACCATTTAGCCAAAGAAAGGCGGCTTAGTAAATTAATATAAAAATAATCAAGTAAATGTCATCAAATTACATGAGCTACTTTCAGAGCCTAGCTAGTAACTTTTTGTGCTGTACTTCTGCAGAATAGAAACAAAGCAGTTGCGTCTTCAGAGAAGTTAACGTGCTTAGGACTGTCTAGGCAATTGAACTATTTTTGGAAAAAGCATCAGTACCTTTTACAAAGATATATGGAGAAATAGAGGAAAAATGGTAATTTTCAGAAGAAAATCCAGATGGTAACTTTCATAATTTATGTATTTTAAAATTTATAACAAGAAGAAAGTATTCCATAATACTTTTTTCTTTGCAGAGATGGAGATCTAAAATTTTATTACAAATACAACTTACATTAAAAGTGTTTAATTCAAGGAGATCTTCATGGGTTTTATTGAGCACTTAGACTGACATACCTTGCCTGTTGTTACTGCTAAATTAAATTTCATTTTGATAGCTGACCACCAAGTCACTTTTCCAGGGACTATTTTGTTCTTGGAGTGAATGTGACATAAGTAAAATGGTTTATTTGTGAATATTATTGCTTGTAGATTTTTTTGTTCTTACAGATATGCTTTAACAGGCTTCAAGATTCTTAGAAGAGTGCTTTTTTCATTCTCTGGACATTTTTTTTTTCAGTGTGAAAGTTGTGAAGTGTTGAAAGCATAGATTTTCCTTGATTAACGTAGCCTTTGAGATTCTCAGCTTCTTGGCAGCATGTCCCTAAAGATTCTTTTCTTTCTTCTTTTGATTTCCTCCCCCCTCCAAGATACAGAGGACTAAACAGGTATATATTTCCCAGGGAAAAGAGAAGCTTGAAAATAGCAAGGAGAACTAGTCTTACCCTTAGATTTAAAAATAAAGTTGTTCCTATGTTTCGTCCCACTCCCCCCATCCCCGCCATTCCCCTTCACTCATGCTTTTTAATGGACTGTTTCCTTGTTAATAAAAAAAAAATGAATTGTTTAAAATACGCATGTATCGGGGAAGTAGGATGACTCTTGTCTGCATAGAGTGTTTTCATAAGAGAAGTTTGTTGAAGCATGAAGCAACGCTGAGATGTACTGATGCTAAAAAGCTGAGTAAAAATAGTATATTAACTGACTAAGAGGTATTCTAATTTTACAGCTATAAGGCATACCAGATCTGTGAAGACAATGTGACATGGTTATAGAAACCTGATGTAGTGTAGCATCAGTTGTGTCTGCTTGCGCACTCTGGTTTCCAAATTGTTGTCTGTAGACCTTATCTTTTAAAGCCATTCTAAATGCAGGACCAAACTCCACTGATTCAAAACCATGCTGTTTTCCTTTAAATCAGGAAACAAAACTCAGTATCTACGCTTTTTGTGTTCAGAATAACATTAATATCATCAAGTAAAATAATGAAGACAGTGTGCATGGTCTTCTTTAACTGCGTTTAGTTTGTGAAAGATGCTTCAAGTTCTAGTCTTCACTTTACGCGCTTGACTGTAGGAATGTCTAGTGTTACGCAAATACATATATGATGAAAATACTTGCAAGTAAAATGTACTATGTTTGATCTGTTTGTTTAAAAATATGCCGTAGTATTTAGTCTGTGTGCTATAGGTATGAAAAGTTCCATGTTAGGTGATTTGTGTGTAATGCTGATAAGGAAATGCGAGCTTTTGGAACAGTGTTTCTTAAGCCCTTCTAGAAACTGCTAATAAAAATAATTCTTAGCTATTGTTGCAGGATTAATTCAGCTTGTTAGATACCATATATCACTGCTGTGTTGAAATGAGCTGTTGTCCTTTCTATTGCACTGATAGTGAGATGTTTAGTAAACGTGACTACGAATTTAATTGTATAGCACACTGAATTTAATTAGCCAATAAATTTGTCCTGATAGTGTCTTCCTTCATAAGTATGAAGATTCTATTTATATATCTGATCTATGTCCTGGGTTTTCTCCCAGATTCCTTGTCCCCAAAAGATAAATAGATCTAACATACTTTTCATGCAGAATTAATCTTGCTTCAAGATGTGTTCAGTAGTTAGAGGGTTGGCAATGGAGTTTGAGCCTGGGCCTGAATTTCAACCTTCCTTGTGGGGGCTGTTGCTGCGTACAGACTTGCAGAGAGCATCAGATGTTATCAGTACCAAAGCAGATATAATGTCTATTTTCTTGAGCCCGTTTTCAAAGCAGTCTCATCTCTGTATGAAGAGAAGCTTTCAGATTAAAGGCTTTGAATAAGCTTGCTGTATTTGAATTAGGATCTCAGTTACAGAGAACCTGAGCTAATTGCTAGGGGTGTCTGCGTGACTCCTTCAGACTGATCTTAACCAGTTTTGAGTAAGATCTCATTCCTCGTCAGTACTGCCCGATTCCCAAATGGACAGATGAAATGTGAATGAGAAGCAGATTGTTTCACAGATATCTTTACTTGGAGATACTTTTCTGGCGTTCATTTCTCCTTGGACGAGAAAGGCAGAACACTGAACAGGGTGGGTTTCTGAAGGCTGGCTGATTTTGTGTGCAAAGGTCATTTCTGATGTAGGGAGAGGGGGACGATGGCAGGTCTTTAAGCTGACTTTCGCCTTCTTTCTTATAGATTGCTGTGCCCTGCTACTGGGTAGGCAGTGAGCCTGTCAGAGAGGGAAACCTGTGCTGCAGTCCCAGCAGGGGTTTTGTGGGAATGAACGTGGTCCTGCACAGCTCAGCAGCAGCGTGGGTGGCGGTCTTATTGGAGGGCTGAACTGAAAGATAAAGTTTAAAGAAGGAAGCTGTCTTTTCTCATGATACTGTTCAGCCCTTGTGTAGAATGCAATTATCACTGTTTTGATCTTTCAGATGATTTAGTTTTCTGCTTTTAAAACCTTTCATCAGTCAGGTATATTCATGCTTGATTTTGATTTGCCTCATTACTGTCTGTGTAGACTAAACGATGACCATTACTTTTGCTATTAGAATCAGCAGTGCAACTGCGGAGGAAAAAGCCACAGCTATCAGGTAGACATTAGAGAAATGCTTCTTGTTTGATGTTCAACTTGTCATGCCTTTTTTCTCATTGGGTCAAAATCTTCCTTTGTTCTTTTGAACATTTCAGAAATTAGGCTACACAGAAATGACACTTGCACCTGAACGTGGGGGTACTGAACTGCAGAACTCACCAATGACATGAATAAATGAGGAGGCTTTTCATATCTGTGAGAAGCTTGCAAAGCAGCTTGCACTCTCTGACAATTGATGCTTAATTGGTTGAGATTTAAAGAACCTTAAGACAACATTTATTCGTAGTGCTTTTTTTCTCCATTTTTCGTATTTCTTACCTGAACGCTTCCTAGAGTTAATACTCTGATGTTTTGAAATATAGTTAGATAAGAAAATCACTCTTCTTAATGAAAGAGCATTTTATATATATATTATATATATGTAAGAGTGTGTGTATATATGTATAAGAACTAGGTTTGTTTAAAAAAATCTAGATCTTTTGAGGTTTTGGAAGTGGGCTGTTTGAGGCTTAAGTCTAACTGAACTCTAGAAATCAGAGGCTATTATTTATCATAGTTGTAACTGCCAGTCTTTTAAAGTAGGATTTTATTTTTTCCCCCCTTCAGTATATGTATATCTATTTTTTTTTTTTTTTTATAGCTAGGATGATGTCATTGTGCAAGACCATGCCTTTTTTCCCCACTCCTTGCTGGAGACTGAGATTTTATTTTTTTTTTTTAATTTGTTTGCAAGTATCCTCCATTTCCTCTCTAGAGTCTCATGAGGCAAAGACCGTCATTGGGGAAAAGACAGTTTGTGTGGTCTTTGTGCACAAATGTGTGTTTAATTCACCTCACGGTGTACAATAAAAGTTCCCCAATGCTTTCCTCTGTTGGTAGGGTTCCATAATAAACAACTGCTGCTAAGTGTAAGAGAGTGTAAAAAGGGGGAAAAACGTATTCTGAGCATCTGTACACTAGTAGGTGAATATGAAGAGTAGTAGGCTTTAGAGTAGGTTAAGTATGTTTTCTAGTTGTATCTCAAGTTATTCCAGCTATTGACAAATAAGGTTTTTACCAAACAGTTCTAGGAAATCAAAAGGTGTTTTAAGAGCTGATACATAAAATATCAGCTCTGAAATAATGAAATCTGAATAACTGCGTGTTTCACAAGCTGCATTTCTCAAGGTTTGTAGAAGATTGTTACAGCTGATGGATAGGTTCTCTCTCAGCAGAGAATGTGATAAACCCTCCTCTCTTGGTCCCATTCCAGTGTTGGATAATAAGAACATAACTAATTCATCATCTTTCTACAGATTTCCAGTAATCTGTTATTAATGCTTGTATTCAAGTAAATATAACCAAAGCTGACAAATGTAAAAACTTGCATTCACATCCCAATGATGCAGTGAGGTGTAAAAAGAATGGCTAGGAACAGTAAAGTATAGCCTTTTGCAAAACCTAATGACAGTGTCTAACGTTATGATGAAAACACATTATTGTGAATGTCAATGCACAGAGAATTGTTTAGACAGACTGAAATGATGATTGCTAAAGAAATATCAAAAGCAATAAAATGTAGAATAACAATCTTCCATTGGTTTTGTTATAATTCAAATATGTTATCACTTGTGTAGTATCATTTCATACAGAGCATCCCATTCAGTATGACAGGTGATACTTTAAAAAGAAGTAATGGTAAAAAGGTTTGCTTTTGCTTTTAATATCTTAAAGACTTAATATGGATGCTGGCATGTATTTTGTGTCTAAACCCCAATATTATGGCAATTTGAAATGGAAGAAACTTTGAATTAGTTAAACTCTTCTTTTTCTGTGGGTGGAGTTTGAGGCTCCAGTTAATTTTCATTAGGAATTAAAAGATCCACTTCTGAACAGAACTGATTTGAACAGTAATCATACTTAGTGGAAACAATTTATTAAAGGGATTGTCTGGTTGTATCCTTTTTGCTTCTGCAAATCAAAGGAGGCTGCCTTCTGCTGGTTGCCAGTAAAAAAGTTTGTAAAAAAGCTGGTTGTTTCTTCACGTTTGTTTCTGTATTCTGTTTAAGATATGTTAAAGTACTGTTTACAATACTTTGTGATATAATTGTATTTTTGGAAAGGAGAAGGTTTTATCCTTTTAAAATAATAGGTCACTGTGCATATGAATTAGTAAAACCCTCTGAGTTTCCTTGAAGTTGAAAATAAATTGCAAATCTTTGATCTCATACATCTAAATTATAACTTGACTAGCAAATCTCAGTTCGAGGTTAGTAGGGTGGAGTCATGCAAGGCGCTCTGCTTAAGGTTCATACAATAGAAGGAAGCATTAAGGCAGTCTTGTTTGCAGGTACTCTGTCTCATCAATTACTCATTCCTGAAGCCTTGAAGAGAAGGCTTCGTACGTAGAACTGTCTGCTGCAGTGGGCATTTAGAGACAAGACCACGGGCTGTGTCCTCTGGATGTGTTTTGTAATGTTGGGTGTTTTGAGGTAACGTTCAGTCCCCCATTATCTGCTGCTTTGGTAAGAGGCACTTGTCCTGTTATTGGTGTCAGTATCTCTCCTTGGTTAATCAGTGGCATTTTCACTCAAAAAGAAAAAGTAGAACCCTAGTAGAACTCAAACTGACAGCTCAAAATATAACAGATTTGTTCTGAATATGGTTATATGAGAAATAGGCAATGTTTACTATCCATTTATAAATTTTGAGAAGTTCTGGTAAGTTTTTCCTGTCTTAGCTCCATACACTACCCTCTGTCCTTTCTGAATGAGTTATCATTAAAGCAGATGAAAATACTACATTATTAATTTGTCTGTTCTGCTGTAGCAAATGAAATACCTATTTAAATAATAAGCAAAACATACTTTAAGATAACAAAAATATTTAATGTAAAAATTGGTATTTTTTAAAAAACTTGCTTTTAAGACTTTCATTCAGTGACAGTTTTATGGTGGGATGGGAGGGTAACTAAAAAGAACTTTGAGCCAGTCAAATTTTATTTTCTCCCAAGAGGTTAAAATAGTGTAACAATGGATTGTCTTTTTGTGAGACTGTGTTGAACAGAGTGGAGTTGATATAAGCTTTCACTGTGTTGCATCTGTAGAGAGACAGAGATGGCTGAAGAGAATATAAAGAATCTACTACTTTATCAGTTTTTTCTCTTTTCAGTGAAAGTGCTAGTTAGGTACCTTGGCTGCCTGAACACAGATGCAGAAAGCAAGAAGAGGTAGTGCAAGAAAAAGAATTTGTACATGGGATTTCATCTAGTGGAATACAGAGAAACTTCCCATCCCCTTTCCTGCTCTTGCAAAACCAAAAACAAATTATTGAAAGCTAAGTAACAACAAAATCATAAAAATTCAGGTCTTAGGTGAGTGTTTACGTTGGTTATATTGTCTGCTGCTGACAAACTAGGATGACTTTTTTAAAATGTTAAACTTTTATAACTGAGTCATGCACAGTACTTTGTTCTGTCATCTTAAATTTCCATTTGTCTCTTCAGTTCAGTGAGCCCTTTCTCATGATATCAAACATGACTCAGTACTGAAAAATACTATGAGAATATTAAATTTGGTGTGGTTGGCTTTATTTTCAAGTTTCACTTATTGATAGGAAGCATGCCTCTTATATACAGAACTGTTGTTTCGGATTAATTTTGTTATGATAAACATAATGAATGAGACACTTTAAGTCCAGGCCATCTGAATGCTTCTGGTGAGGTCATCTTTTGTTCTCTCTCTCTTCTCCCTCCTTTCCTTCTCCACCTTGTTTTATCTGGATTGCTTATTTTTGTTCCAATCAGTTTTGTGTTGCAACAAAGTAAAAATTCTTATTCTTTCTTTTAAGACTGAACTGTATATGTTCATAGTTAGTCTCCGTTCCAGGTTTTTCCTCATGTTCTCCAAAGCTGACTTTTCCTATAAAGGCTCAGAAAGAGTTCTGAAGTTAAGTCAAATACAAATGTGAGAAAAGTGGTCAGAAATAATTCCTTTAAGAAATACAAGTTCTGAGTATGGCAAAAAAATAACAGAAATGGAGTGTTGTTTTTTTTTTTTCTCTTTTTTTCTTTATTCCAGATGAACAGGGAAAAGGGTCATAGGGAAAGAGGAAGGCTGAGGCCACCAAATCACCTCTGCTCTCCCATTTAAATGTAGTGGTGACCTCTAATTCTTCCTTGCCTGGATAAACACTAACCATTCTCTCCTTTGCAGGAGAGCACCTGCTTCACTTGCCATTTGTATTGACCAGGGGCTACATAATAAAATATGTGAAGATTAATACTGAAACAGGGACTAGGGAGTTGGTAGACTTCATCTGATGGCTATATTGGCCTACCTATTTTCTGCCTTTTTAGATAATTAACTAAAGTAAACTTAAATGCTGGTACTTGACTTGTGACATGTTATTTTAGCATTAAAGGTATGTGTAACCAAAAAGGAAGTATTTGTCACTAAACTTATTACATGGACAAATTCAGCTGGACTACAGAATACTACAGCATATTCTTCTGTATTCCATTTTTTAAATAATTCCAGAGAACAGTGCCGTGCATCTTAAAATCTGTTAATGGATTGCTAAAATGGTCCACAGGCATGTAGTGTTCTTAAATTCTACACTTGTGTGGAAACACAAATTTGAGGGAAATACTCACTTTCAGTTGTGTGTGACCACAAGATTATATGCAGATATTGTGCACTCGGATCTGGTTGTGGTGATCCCTAGCCCTTGTAATATCTGGCCTTTGCTTTTGTAAAGTCCTGCATTTAGATGTGGAGCACAGCAACTAGCTGTCTGAAAAGCAGAGGTTATTAGGAACATGAAACCTCCATCAGCACTTCTCTGCTGCCTCTTTGAATATTTTAATGCCTGTGTCCTATTTTTTCAGGTTTCATGCATGAGTATGGCCCTTAATATCCAAGACTTCTTATATATTCAAAATCATGATCTTTATTGACACCTTTTCTCTGCTGGCTGTCAACTGGTAGCTGAAGTTTATCATAAATACCAAACCATTTGTTTGCTGTGTTATTTTTAAAAAAACCTTTCTCGTTCTTATATTTTATATTTGTATTAAAAAAAAAGACCAAACCACCACAGCAACAAACTCTGTCTCCTGGTGATAAGGTCAGAAACGATTGCTATCACACAAAGGAAGAGTTTGAATACTGCTGAAGGGAGCCAGAAAAAGAGCTTGCATAATGAGAGAACAGATTATGCTGTTAAAGGGGCTGTGAAGGAAACCTGCTAAGTTTTTCAGGATCAGAGAAAATGTTTTTAAAGATGGTCATGGTGGAAGAGTAGACAGCCAGGGCAAGGGAAACTGTAGAAAATAGAAGAGGGATAACGGAACAAGAGGAAGTTCTAGGCTAAAGGTATGTTTTGGAAGCTACAGAAGAAATGCATTTTATTAGGAGATACGGTAAAATATAGAGTGCAGGGATGATAGTATACTATTTCTAAGAAGTAGCTTGCACTTGTATTCATCATTGGACCTATAATCATTGAAAAATCAAAACTTTCTTTAAGGAAAAAAGTTGATAAATAGCCTTTTCTATAGTTAATAGCATGTCTGGTCACTGAGCTGCCAAATATATGCTGAGCTTAGTATTCCCACTCTGATTTCTTTTTCCATAATGGAAAGAGCAGGAATGGCTTTCATAAAAACTTGTCATCTTTTAAAGCATGTATTGTTTTTCTCATTGACAAACATGGCCTTTGGCATTCACAACTTGTGCTTTTCATAAATGCAATTCATTAGCATAGTTAAATGTTCTGATGTTCGTACGAAGTAGGCTTGTATCAGGCAAACTAACTTGAAGAATTACTTGAACACAGGATACTATAGCCTTTCTGTAATGCAAATGAAGTGTTTCCTAGACAAAAACATAATCAGATTTTGTTTTACTTTTAATGGAAATATTTAATATTGGAAGCCTAAAATATATTTGATATGTTAACATTACCTTGTGCTTTCTTCTACGTGAGCTTCCTGCTTAAATCGTGATTAGAGTGTTAGTTCAAAGATACAATTCATAATGAAGCCTTCACAGCGTAATAGATGGGAGCCTAAAATGCTTCTCCTTGGCTCCAATACAACAAACCAGAGTTTCTTTTCTTTAAAACTGCAGTGACTGGTATTCGTAACAAATTATTACACAGATGTAGGTACTTACAGGCTGTAGCAGATTAATAAATTTTCTGAAAGCTATAATAATCTATTTATAATTAATGTGATATTGTCATAGATTATTTCAGAGGAATATATTGTAAGCCTGTGCTTTGTTCTGTAATGATATCCAAGCAGTAGCAACTACTGTTGTGGCTATTATTCCCTGCTACCGACAGGTTAAATTTCAGGTCTCTGTGACTTCAAATCAAAGGTTGTGTATTTGTCATAGTTAAGAATCTGTATTTTGGGGCGTCTGCAAGCAAATTCTGTCTTTAAAGTGAATATTGGCAAAATAAGCTTTCCCATGAATTGTTACATATCTGTCATTGTAAACTTGAGATGTGCGTATTGAAAATAAAATTTTACATTTTTGGAGTAATGCAGAAGGGGCAGTGGGAAATAGGGAGTTTCTTACCGTGTGTTGTATTTGTAGAGGGTTTTATTCTCTTCTGTGATCACGGCTGATGGAAGCTGGAGCTATCCATGGGGATATTTCAGAGAGTTTATTTTTAATTAAAAATGGATATGCTTCTTACTTGATTCAGTGTGGTTTTTTGAATCCTGTTAAATATTCTACATGAGATATAAAACATTACCTTGCAAATAATCATTCTGTAGTCTAGGGGGAGTTGTTGTCCCTGAGGAGTTGGCTGCATAAAATAGGGAACTCTTAAGTCTTTTTTGGGATGAGCTCCACTATTGCAGAGAACGTTATTTTTTGTCTAAGGATTAATAATAATAAATACTCAATGTTCTGTGCATGTGTTTTACCAGGTGAGAAGACTCAAACACTTCATGTGTTAACTGTAACAAGAGTGATGATGCTAAAGAGTTTGTACTGATGCCGCTGAGAATTATGAAAGAGGAGGCGCAGGCAGGTCTATTCTACAAACAGAATTGCAAAACAATGAAAAAGCATATGGCTGGTCAAAACCAGCTGGAAAGTAGGGAAGACACACAGGGCAGGGAAGAGGAAAGAATATGGAGGAAATACTAAGCAAGAGGTTGGGGAAGAGGAAACTAGAGATGTGGACTGGTAGCAGTGAACAAGACTGCTGTAGGAGAGGAGGTGCTTGCTTTGGTTATAGTGGTTAGCAGTTGTGTGACTGGTAGCAGAGCTTACTCATATGTTTGTAAACTAAAGGCAAACTTCACTTTGAAAAAGCAGTATTGCAGTGATACAATTCTGTAGTCAAAATGGCTTCACAATTTTTTTCATCAAAGAACTTTCATACTAATACAGAATCATAACAATATATATCACTTTGTGCAATGTGAAATAACTTATGAACTAAGATACATTTTTTTATTTTAGTATTCATTGCCTTTTTAGGAAGTACACAAAGCAAACACTGACTAAATATTGTGAAAGGGCATATAATGTGATTTATTTAGATTATAATCTGTAATATTAATTAATCTTTGTATTGGAATACTGTTTTAGGTCTCACTGTAGGGTTGCAGTTTATCCATTTTATCTAATGGAAATTAAAGTTTTGGTGATGGTCAATATTGACCTGCAAGCCATTGACTAAATTTTGTGCTTGTTTGTTACTTTATGTTTTAGGGATCTTGCTGTCTTTTTATTCCAGTTCTCATTTTGTTACTTACAGCAGTGTCATAGTTTTCATGAATGTGTATTGAATGAAACCGTGTTCCGGATGATAGCACTACTTCAGTTGAATCTGGAACTTCTGTTAAAAGGTGTGATTTTTGGGATGTGTGGACTGTGATTAATATCTCAGTGTTTCAGAATGTATTTGGCTTTACATTTGGTTAACAGGATTTAATTCTAAGTCTAAATTTGCTGAAAAGATGGACCTGCAATGGTTTTGCAATGGAGATGAGACATACAGTTTTCTGAAGAAAGCTTTGTAGGAAGCTTTTGATTTTTGAGAGCTTTATAGGAACAAGGGCTGTAGTTTTCTCTAATTACTAAAGTTGTGGGCAGTACAGCTTTAGGAAGAACGAAACCAACCCCAATTCTGCTGCTGTATTTTCGTTACTTTTAAAAATATTTCTTTTATTATGCAGAAATTATTTCTTCAACTTGAGACATCTTGAGAATCAGTCTGACGTATTAGCATGATATGCATTAGGGCTTAGTTCTGAGTACATGAAGGTTAGACAGATGTGACCTGCTTCACCTACCTTGTTTATACCTTGCTGGCATCGTTTGTTTTGTCTTTTGAATTCATGTGCTCAGAACAGGTAGGTCTTTCTCATTGTGTGATTTCCTCTGTGGAGGATTCTGCAGTAACTGGCAGAGTTGATAAAATTAGATGAATGCTGTGACCAAATTTGCAGGAATAGAACAGAAATGAGTATTGGGCTACTGAGGCTGTACCAAAGAAAAGCATGCAAGAGATAATGGTTGCCTGGAGGCAATTAATGTGTCTGTCACTAGCCAGGCTGTGCCAGTCTTTATATCTAAAGACGTGTAACTGCTTAACAGGAATAAAAAGGGGGGCAAACTCTGGGATGGAGTTTCAGCAGCAGAGACCTGTTTTGTGAATAGGCATGCTGTTTTCCAAACACGTTTTCGTGGCACATATTGTAATAAAAAGTAAAAGTCAGATTCTCAGCTGCTAAAACTAGTTAATTTCAGTTATGCCTGTTACCCTCTCAAATTCATGCGGAGACTTAAGCGTCATGCTTCTCTAGCCTTACAGGATAGGAAGAACAGCAAATTGTAAAATGCTTCTTTATTCTAGCAATAATGTAATTGCATTGCCTAGTTCATTTATTAATCAAATTTTCTAATATTCTATGTTTTCTTCTGTACTGGTGATATGTGAGAAGAAAATAATCCCCAAATTTTGGGAAACAAATTTTGCTGTAATGAAGCAAAAAATGTAACGAAAAGATATGGATATATTAGTGTTTCGTAAAGGGCTTTTCCTCTCAGCTGTTGTGTGCAGTTTGCACTTGTATTTATAAATAAAAAATTCTTGCACTTGATGTTTATAGTAATTGCTAGTTAGACTTAGTTTGTTAAATCATACCTTGAAGTTTTATAGCTCTAAACGTGCAAAAACCTAAGAATTCCAGAGAAAAACAAACAAAGAATTTCAGAGACAACTAGGATTCCAGAGAACTGGAATCGATGCTATTTTGCAGGAGAAGCAGGACTTCAGAAGTAAATAAAATAACAAAGTTCCACAGAAGTTTACTTTTTATAGGTTACACATATATAGTGGTACATACATGAGATACCATCGGAATATGTCGTAGTTTCTCTTTCCTTTGGAAGAGGGGGTGGAGAGGGAAGGGGAGGAGGAGTTTTAACACTTTGTTAAGAATCTTTCAGCTTAGAAATTGTTTTGTTTGAATTGGCTTAAAGCAGATGAGCACGATATTTTCATCATTATAAGGTACTGCATAATAATTTAATGTCACCTGCAAGAATTCATTTATAGAGAAGTTGTTTTGTACTTACTTTTTCACATCAGAAGCTGGTTGTGAGCAAGATACAAAAGAAAAAAGCATAAACAAATACTTTAAAGTAACTCTGGTAACTTAGTAGAAATAAAATGGGTTACAGTAGAACACAAAATTATCTTCCCTGCCTCCCCCCCACCCTCCAAAAAAGCCAACAACAAAAAAACCCAACCAACAAACCCAACCCCAGGCTCCACCTGTAGTGTTGCTTTAAGGTATTTTAAGTATCCAAATATACCTTTTGGTGTTAGAATACAAGGTGCTGGATTTCAGTTTAGCAGAAATAGCAGAAAATAAGACTGACCAACCCTTCCTGTTGGTCCTTTTATAGGTAAAATTCTTAACAATTCATGTGAAAGGAAGGAATCTGAAAAATAAACAATAACAAACAGCAGTTACTGCACTGGAGCTGTTTAACTTACCATATTTCTTTAGAAATGGAATAGTTGCCTGATTTCTTTTATTGTACTTAAAAAAAAAAAATCAAAAAATCTCCAGTGCCTTCTCAAAATCTCCAGTGCCTTCTCAAAAGCTCATTTACAACAGTTTTTAAATTACATTCTTAATCCTCAACTTTTATTGACACCAGTAGGACTTTAATGGCTATTGACTACTGAAAGGGTATTTGAATTCAATATTAAATATTCTGTTTTAGAAGGACATTTATGGAGTGAAAAGAATACTCTGACTCCTTCCCTCCCTATAATTAATAATTTTGTCATGTGCCTTCTCTGTGCCTCTTCAGTAACCATGACTCACCTTAATACCAATGTTTGACATTAGAAGCCTCTCCAGAGAGGAAGAAAATCATTCAGAAATGAGCTGGATAAAGGTTATTAAACCAACACTTAAAATTCTAGTCCTGCACATTTTCCTTTACCCCTAATTAAATGCCAAGAACAGCAATGTAGAATTTTCAGTATATACATATGCTGAATATACCTTTATCAGAGGAAAAGTACATACAGGGAAATGAAACTTTACTCCCAGCAGTCACATCCTCTTGCTTATATACTTGGAATGCTTTTTTTCAAAATGGGGAAAGAAATCTTGGGGATTGTGTGTCCTATAACTACATGTTGAAGTATATATGTGATATGATTCTTCTCTTACGCTTTCATTTGTGAGTCAGGTTTTTAGCTTAAGTTGTGTTATTGACTTCAGTGGTACTATTTGTATAAGTAAAGGCAAACTGCGTGAGTAAAGTTTGTAACACTGGGTCGATACTGTGTATATACATCACTGCTTACAAACTCCTCATTTGTCATCTCCCAGAAAGCTCCAGGACTAACTTGAATATCAATACGAATGATGGAACAGCACATGAATTTTTTAGCTGACTGAAACCTTTGAATTGGAGGGGGGGAGGAATATCTTTGCACCCCAAAATTTTGTCTTGCCTTATGTTTTTCTGTTTCTAAAGCTTCTACAAACTGTGTAGATTGGGGAAAAAAATTAATTTTTAATCAACAGAATGTAATGTGCTTAGTTACATTCTCTTTATAGGTATGAGATACTGGCATCTGCAAAGCAGTGATAATTTTTAGCGTTATCATTCTGACTTGCAGTGCATGACCCTGATGAGGTCGGGTCCTTTCAATTAGCAAGATGATGGCATTAAATCCCATGCTATTATGTTCTTGTTGCTGGGCTCTACTGCTGATTTACAGAAAATTACATAGGATGGCCATTAAAGTCTAATTCCTTCAATAAAAATTTAACACAAACTTCTTTTCCCAATTTATAAAACTATCTGGGAATTTTTCTAATGAATATTCTCAACCTTGTGTGTGTCAAATTAATACTTTGTAAAAGTATAAAAGGTCTCTGGATCTTTAGTCTCTCGTGTTGGCTTTTTCAGTGAACTTTGCCTAATACTTTATTAAGTGATTTTACTCTCGTGAGTGGTAAACAGGTGATTCAACCTTGCTGAGTACAGGTGCTATTTCTGACATTTAGTGCTTACTGGAAAATTTCTAAATAATTATAGCATCTCTAAAAGCTTTAGAATCCCCAAAGTGCTATAAAACGGTGCTGGTACTTGTCCAGGATAACTAATTTTTTTTTTCTCCTTTCTTGTGAGAAAAACAGGCTACCTTGTAACAACCAAGGACCCATCAGTTAAATGGAGATCACTGTATGATGCTGCTCTTTCTATTTCATTCCACAGTACTGTGATGAAGAAAAAAAAAAATTCCTTGTTGAATTCTGATAAGTGGTGATGGTTCTACAGCAAGTAGAACCATGTTTGTCAATGAATGATTTGTTCTGTATCAGCCACATAAAATCTCTGAGTATGTTTTACTTTAAAAAGAGAAGTTTTCTGTAAAATGTCTGGTGGGATGCTTTCTTCTAATGACAATTTTAAAACTAAAAAACTGCACAGCAATACAGCGAGCCCACATAATCACAAAATAAATAGTACCTGGTTCCATGGAGGCTTATCTCTGTAGCGAGGGCTGTGGCTGCTAAGGATTGTTTATAGTCCTGTTCCTACTCTGCTTTTTCTCTGTGATCTTTGTCCTTGAATTTCACTCAAGTTTCTTGACGTCATTCCTCTGCTGCCACTCCTTCTTCATATTTCCATGCCCTAAAGTTTGCTTGGTGTCTCCCATGATTCCCACATAATCCTTGCCTCCATTGTTTCTTTTCTTTTTGTCTGCATGTCTTTGTTGGTCCCCGACCATCAAGCCCTTCTGACAGCCTGGTGTTAATTCATTGTTGCTCTAAAAAGGAAAGAAATCAGGAAGAAAGGTTCTGCTTTCAGTGGTGGAAAGTATCTGAGAACATGGCATGCTATTTTGAAAAGAGGAATAACTCAGGTAAAAATAAAAGCTGTGGCACTGAATCTACACCTACAGGACCATTACTACAATGAAGATATTAGTGCTTCCAGCTTCAAAAGACACAGAAGAAGAGAGCAAACTGACCAAAAAAGGTATTCCTGAACATCTATATGGTGGAATTTAAATAGGATTGAAGAGTTTAGTTAGCACTGCATGGAAAGGAAGGAGAAAGATTCAAATTATATGGGGACATCTTTGGCACTAGGTTTTTAACAAATTCTTTTCATCCATTAAGTCAGAGGAATCAGGAAGTTAGTTCTTACACTTTTGTGACAGGTTAGAAGTTTCACGTTTTGTTTCCTGTAGCTGAATTGTGTTCTGTGCATTAACAAGTTCTTGATCCCGAACAAGAAGTAGTATAATAATAATAATATTATAATAATATAATAACACTGTCGAACAAGGTTTATAGGATACTAAGCGCTGCCGATGTGCGTATGTCCCATCAAGAAGAATTGCTGCTCTTTTACAGCTCTCTTCTCATAGATTAAGTGCGGATATTATAAATACTTTTTTTGAAAAGAGAGCATGGCAGGAGAATGCACAGTGGGTCAGGGGCCAAGGATAAGATACAGCAAGTATAGGAGGAAATGATTTCTATACT
Organism: Ibidorhyncha struthersii; assembly: GCA_013398815.1. Lineage (NCBI taxonomy): Eukaryota > Metazoa > Chordata > Aves > Charadriiformes > Charadriidae > Ibidorhyncha > Ibidorhyncha struthersii. The sequence continues at coordinate 141,287 of VZSZ01001514.1, forward strand.
TGTACTTCCTCTGTACAACTCCCAGTAATGAAATTATTCATGATAATATTCCTGCATTTGTTGAGATCAGTGACAGTCACAAGTGGGACCAAAGTTTGGCTTTCTGCAAAGGTCCTTTGAGTTTCTGTTCTGCAGCCTCTGTTCCTCTCCTATGTCCTGCAAACATCAGTTTTTAGGATCCCTTATCTGTCCTAATATTACTTTCTATATCTCGCTTCCTGTTGAGATGCTAATGCTGTGTCTGGTGACAGCTTCTATCCTGCACTTGCTTAATGCTGTTCCTTTAGCCTAACCAGTTACCCAGTTCAGAAGTTGTCAGAAGAAAGGAATGCTAGAATTATTAGGAGTAAATCTATTTATTTGTTGCAAGGCTACACAAATGTTTCCCTTAATGCACTAGGAATCGAACAGACGACTTTGATTTGCACTCAGCTCCAAGCAACCCTCTTCAGTCACCTCCTATCCTGAAAACCCTAGCAATTAACTGCTCTCAGGACGATGCTTCCTGCAGTTGTTCTCATGATGTTCTTGGGTTTTGCCCTGCTTCATCAGCATGTGCTTTTTTTCTTTGAAATAGAAAAGTTGAACATGGCTCCATAAACAGTAAGTCTCGCATCTACTGACATCTGCAAGAAGTTGCCTGCGTGTTGTTGGCAGAGCTTCTTTAAGCTCCTGAGTTATTATGTAGAATTAAATTTACTGGTAAGCACCTTTTCTGATTTCTGTCATGTTGCCCTTTCCACTTAGGAATGACTCCCCTTAAGCACGTTTACAGCTACTGAATTAGCTGTATTGAAACCTGTCTGTATCTCTTTAACTGTCATGTCTTAAAGGCCTTAGCATTAGGTAGGTTTCAGGTTTGCTAACACTACTGCATGTCTGCGTAATTTCCTTTAAACATCTCATCTGCCTTTTGCAGTCTCTTGACTGAGCTATCCTACTTTGATCCATGTTTACAGAGAATCTAACAGCATGTTTATTCCCTGATTAGGCTTATGATACTAAATATAATAATATGGTAACCCGAAGGCAAATTTTAACCAAAATGAGAACTTCCTAAATTGGCAGAACTTCTTATTAGGAGCCTATTTTCAAGGAACACAAAAAGCAGTGCTAGAAAAAAAGAAGTTGAGAATTATGAAAATCTGGAAACTCTGTTTGTGGT
>VZSZ01001514.1:142462-290579 GCA_013398815.1 Ibidorhyncha struthersii
TCTCAGTTCTTGAAATTCAGATAGATACACCTTGACAGGCTTGAGAAGTGGGTCTGTGTGAATGTCATGGAGTTCAACAAGGGCAAGTGCAAGGTCCTGCACATGGGTCAGGGTATTACCAGACACAAATAAAGGCTGGGCGGAGGATGGATTGAGAGCAGCCCTGAGGAGAAGGACTTGGGGTGTTGGTGGATGAGAAGTTCAACATGAGTCGGCAACGTGTGGTCGCAGCCCAGAAAGCAAACCCCATCCTGGGCCACATCAAAAGAAGCGTGGCCAGCAGGTCAAGGGAGGTGATTCTGCCCCTCTACTCCACTCTCGTGAGACACCACCTGGAGTACTGTGTCCAGCTCTGGGGCTCCCAAAATAAGAAGGACATGGACCTGTTGGACTGAGTCCAGAGATGGGCCACGAAGAAGATCAGAGGGCTGGAGCATCTCTGCTATGAAGACAGGCTGAGAGAGCTGTGGTTGTTCAGCCTGGAGAAGGCTCCAGGGAGACCTTATAGCAGTCTTCCAGTACCTAAAGAGGGCCTACAGGGAAGGTGGCGAGGGACTTTTTATCAGGGAGTGTGGTGATAGGATGAGGCGTAACAGTTTTAAACTGAAAAAGGGTAGATTTACATTAGATATTAGGAAGAAATTCTTCACTGTGAGGATGGCAAGCCCCTGGCACAGGTTGCCCAGGGAAGCTGTGGCTGCCCCATCCCTGGAGGTGTTCAAGGCCAGGTTGGACGGGACTATGATCAACTAGGTCTAGTGAAAGGTGTCCCTGCCCATGGTGGGGGGGTTGGAACTAGATGATCTTTAACGTCCGTTCCAACTCTATGATTCTATTTGACAGTGACAAATGGAAATAATAAAGATAAAAATCACACTCCAATTATATAAGTCAGAACAAGAGACAGATCTTGTAAAATTATGCCCTATCTACATGCTTTTATTCTTTTTTCTTTGCGTGTACACATAACCCAGTGCTACTTTTGTCTCCTTCATAGTTCAGTTTTCACTTAAATACCTAATAAAACAGGTAGATAAAGTGGACAGAAACAAGTATCAGGGGTCATGTCTTTACTTGTAGGTTTCCAGTTTAACATCTATGAATAAAAAAAATTTAAAATTTTGTTTTCTTAGCTAAGGATACAGATTTTTGGTTTTAAAGGTTTCTTTGTTTCCTCATTTTAAGAATAGTTATCCACTTTTTTTGTTTGTTTTTATAAGCATTTTTTAATCCTAATTTGTAAATCAAATCATCCTGTTTCTTTTGAAACACCTTACCCAAGTGTAGTTACGATGTTCTGCCCCTTGTGTCATTATCGTTGTTCAGTGCAGCGGGAACCGTGCAGCATTACTGCTGCTCTTTGTCTCTTAAAATTCTTGTCATATGCTTAAAAATCAACTTTCATGATGCACAAGAAATGAGGGCATCTGTCCTAAAACTTCTTAATGCTATTTTTAGGTATCCTTCATTTGAATCTGTGTTTCTTTTCATATTGTTCTACTTTTTGGTCAAATGATGAGAAAACAGCTATACTGCACTGTCATCACTATTGATTCCTTAGGAATGTTTGTACTCAGTTAAAAGATGCAAAATTGAGAAATAACTTCATTAAAAATGTATTTCATTTAACCAATGTAAAATTTGAGAAAGGCTTTGATTCTGCAGCTAGTATTCATATTAATGCACCAGTAGCTGTGTTGTGTTCCAAATTTATTTCTGATTTTGCCTTCAAAATGAGTAGCACGTATTCTTATATTTCTCTGCTTCCTACTGGATATTTTCTGACTCACCAGGTTTTTAATTGCAAACTAAGCCTGTCTGTCATGCAATAAAGTAGATAATAAATTTAGATATAATATAGATATTACCTTTTGATAATGTAGAAAAAACACAAACAATTGTGATTATAAGACATCTGTAAAGCAATCTTTTAATAAGATGAGTGAGAGGTGAAATACTGAAGTCTAAGGATGTGGAACAATTTTCAAACCCACTTTTAATTTCATTAAATATATACAACAAGGAGGAGGACAAGGGCTGGCATTTTATGCAGAATAAATATGAGAGAATTCGTTCATAAATTTCTTACAAAATGTGGATGGTCAAAAATAAGGAGAAAAAACCCATAGTATTTCTCTTCTGAGCTCATCTAAGTGATTTTGACGAAGTTGGAAGAGAAGTCAAGGGGAAAATGCTGAAATTAGCCTCAGGGAGGATGGGGGGATAATAATTTAAAAAAACCTACCCAAACCCTATGCTAATTGATGGTGTCTGTAGTAGTTGTTAGTGGAGAGAAGGTTGGGAATCCTGCCATTGAGGCCTTGATGAATAGTGAAAATTACTTGATGGAAAATAGTGTGTGGGTTCCCCGTCCACCTGCCTTTTCAGGCTCTGTTCGAGGTAGTTTTGTGCAACTCACTTGACTGGCTTTAGGCAGCCCTTTTTTCAGCAGAGTTTTATAACCCAAAGGGTTTAACCAGTCTTGCACAGGGTTATATGGTAAAAATAGGACTGTGTCCAAAGGTGTGTGTGGAGTTGCTGTGGAGTAACTAATATGTGATGGTAACGGTACCAGAATTTCTCCTATGTTTCTTAAGTGCTCTTCATATTACTGGCCATGTGAGTAATGCTACTAATTAATTTGGAAAGTCTTGCACAAGTAGACTGACTAGCCTGGCAATAGTTTAAACTTCTCAGAGATAAAAGGTAGTAACAGTACTTCTTCCCTGAAAATCTTACATGCAAGTTTCTGCAGGATTCACTTCCACTACAGCTGAATAGGCAGTGAATGTTTTGGCTTGGTGGCGAAACCAAAATGAATAAAGATGAAAAGCTGATATATGTCAAATGATTTTTTTTTTTTTTTCTCTTCCCTCCACCAAACTCCTCTTCTCTGTGTTCCTAAACAGCAAAATGAATGAAAGTATCAAGTACTGAATTTGATTCAAACTCACAAAGGTTATTCTGATTTTGGGAGCTAATCTTTTGTGACATTTTTACTTATATAGACCATAATATGCCAATTTTAGTAATTCTAAATTGTTTAGATACTTTACATTTGCTTTTCAGTATTTCATTTTTTTTTTCAGTATCATCTTTTAACTTATTTGTGTAATGCAATCTGAATTTCTCACCGTTACTGGTATGGCTTATCTTTTGTTCACATGCACACATGTTTATATTTTTATATTTGAGAATGTTTACATCTGTCTCTGACTCTTTCACATGTTTTTTGGAAGGTAATTTGGGGACATGCAGTTATCAATATGTAGATGACAATTTTTATTAATTCAAGAGTCCAGTCTACTGCTGCTTTGTCAGAATCTGTTGATCTGTAGTGAAATTAATAGAGTAGATGTAATTACGTGACTTGGAAGGAGTATTAACTGAGAAAAAGAAGCATTCTGATGCATGATTGATGCTGATGCAGGTGTTACCAGTACAGCTTTTGCCCAAATGATTCCTGTCTTAAGCCTGGTGGATGCATTGTTGTTTGTATATTGAGGGTAAGAACTGGCAATCTGTAGGGCTATTGATTATCTGCAGCTGGTCAGGGGATTGCGGTCATTCATTCTCTAATGCTGGTTTTATAAGCTCCTGTAACTTATCTATGACCTGGTTGTTTGTAGGTTTGACTGTTACAAATCTCTTTTAGCCTATCCTAGCCTATGTTTTAGGGGGAAGGAAGGAAAGAACCTGGTAACAAACAGTCAAAGCATAAATAGCGGTGTGGCCCACTGGGAACACCTGGTTCTAAAGCCTCAGCACTAAGGGCTTTCAGTTGCATTCTTGACATGGTCATGACTCTTGGTCTGGAATTTAGTTATTTAAGAGTATGACTTTAGCTCAAATCTCTGTGACATGAGATTTGTTGTGAAGCATGCTCAGCTTGAACTTCAGTCAAAAGCCTCCATACATAGATCTCATTCCCTTTCATGGTCACTGACAGAGACAACATCTAGAAATGTTTTGGAGACAATTAATTTGCTTAATTCTTTAAGTCAAGTTTTGAATCTTGTTTTTTAAGAAGTAATGTCGTAACACAATTGTCGTGATAACTGTCTGATTGATATCTGCAGAAATACTTATCCCTTTTCTTGTCTTATCCCAGACTTTTTCTGACTGTAGTTAAATTCACTGTACGTTATATATCCTCCACAATAGCAGTCAGGTGCAAGTATTTTCCGTATTAGCTTTCATAATATGAGTTACGGTATACAGGAGTAAATCAGTTTTACATTGGAGCAGTAACTCAGTAACCATTACTGAATCACTTTTGTAAATAAAATCCTGTCCTTTAAAAATGTCTTATCAAATACAGTGTGAGTTGTGCATTGAGTACTTGTCTCCCCTCCTAGTACGGCAGTGGTAATGGTAAACTGATATTCTGGACAAGGTACAGAGTCAGATTTATGTAATTAGTGTACAGTTGCTTTGAGCTTTTTTGCAAAGGAAACTTGTGTTACTGATGAAGGTCTGTTGTATGAAGGTATGAAAAGCAGTGCAGCTGGTGGTCTGGTGGTCTTCCCATCCCCTCCAAGGCTACTCTTGCTATTTCAGTTATAATAGTCTTGAACAACAACATTCTGTTATTCTGTTTTGCAATTCATATTTTCCATCTTCCAGCACAATAAACTTCAATTCTTTTTTAAAGCTACAGTGTTTCATTAAAACTAGCTATTGTGACTGTTTTACTTAAATCCAGTTTTGGTAAAGCAGAAAATTAATTCAGTTTCTAAACCAAGTAAGCGTCTACCAACCTGTCTCATTTATTATCTCTTGAGAGATTTAGTAGTTTCAGGAATCTTCCTGCATTACTGGTACAGATCAGTGGAGCTGAAGCAACTTGATGTTTATGCTGGAATGAGGATGTTGGTGGAGTCCTTCCTACGATAGGCAACAGGGATGGGAGCTGGCTATGGAGCAATTGCTTGTAAGACCGTTCTTTCATTATAATACGAGTAAAACCAAGCTGCAGTGGTGTGTAGTATGGATAGAGACCTCTCTCCTACTTGACTCAAAGCACTTCAGTAATTTTTAGAAGAGGAACTTTTTAATTTCTTGTAATAGGAATTTTTAGCATTTTCTCTTTATCCTTTTCTGTACTTACCTGTTGTAACAAGTCTGGTTCTTTTATACATTTGCCTGATTTCTAAGAAGAGATTGCAAATGTTCCTAATAGCCAGATGGCATGCAGAAATCAGAATTATTGGGTGCTTTGCACCAATTTTTAACATGTTTCATATAACTGTACTGAGTTTAGGAATCACAGTTTAGTAGTGGGGGGGTGATCCTCTTATTTCTAGCAGAGGGATAGAAAATGTTCTGTGTTACATTTGGTAGTAGTTATTCATAGTAGGAAAGATATATATGGCAGACTATTCTTCTGCTGGAATATTAAGGAAAACTAGGAAAAGTCAATGACAAATATTTATTTAGAAATATTGTAACTGCAGAGAATAACTACTTATGATTATGACCGGGGCAAAAGATACCCCTCCAAAAATACAAACCTAAATTGTGGCTGTTGGTGTAACTGATTGTTACTGCAACAAAAGTAGTGGAGTGATTGTTTTTATTAGGTGGGCAGTCCAGTAACTGGGAAAAGGTGAACTAAGAAGGATTTTCTTCAAATTATTTTTGAGCATCATTTATGGAATATCTTCCACTGAAATTGTTACTACTGCAATTTATTGGATTATTTCAGCTCTGTGGTATCACTTTATATTTTCCACATTCTTTATTGTGAAATATTCTGTAAAAATACTGATTAAAATTTTCCATGTTGAATCCTGTGTAAAATCATAGTAAATTAAAGATAAAAACGTGGGGAATGTTAATTGTAGGAATATGTACAACCTATAAAATCACATAAGATGCATTTTATACTACCTTTATGTCAATCTGTCATCAGTAGATGGATCACTAGAGGATCTAAATACCGAAGGTTGATCAAAGGTTATATTTGTGGGAGGGATATCCAGGGAAGCTTTGTAGCCCTCTGCCAGGCAGGATTCTGAGGAAGAGAGCTCAGTGCTGAGAGATGCTGGAGAAATAAGTCTTACTGAAGCCTGTGGGAATATCAGCGATTTATCTGAGGTGAAGATGATCCTGAATACTTCTGTTAACAGCAGACCAGACAAAAATATAGGGCAAGCACTTGGTTTTGAGTGCATTGTAGCATTGGGATTCAATAAGAGGAATATAATTAGAGAAAGTATCAATTATAGTTGGGTTTTTTTGTTTTAATAATGTTAAAGCTTTATATTTATATTGTATGGCTTGCCAAGAAGTATTGAATGTGGTGTTCCATGGTTTACAGATTAATTATACAAAAAAAGGCCTCTTAAGAAGTCACTCTCCAAGGAACCTGTAGGGTGGAAATGTATAACTTTTGATGTTCTTGTTATTTACTTCCTGGTTTCTGAGCACTTAGCCTGGGTGGCTAAGTTTTTACTCTGGAAGAAAGGAGATGAAAAGTAGATTTTTAAAAAAAATGGAAATATTTTAAAAACTTTGGCTATTCAGTATTTAAGAATACCAAATATTGCATCCTGCTCTACAGTTGTGAATACAATGCAAATCCCGCAATGTTGTGAAGTGTTTTTTAAGTCCTTGTAAAGATAGTGCTGAAAAAAGGCTGAACTGTTTTTTCCTTCATATTTGTCTTTATCACTCAAATAAGTCACTCTAAAATATCTGTTGGTGTGCTGCCTCATGAGAGTTTAATGATGACTTTCATTCAGCGTAAGCTGTCAGTAGGTCAGAGATGCCTCGTATCTTGGATGGAGTTATGAAATTTCCTGAGTTTATTACCCTATTAAAATTCATTTTAAATGTCAAAGTTTCTAATTTGTACAAGGAAACTTAATTTAGGACCATCTTCAAAGTAATACACAATTTTCTCCTTGAGTATCAAGTGAAGTATCAGATAAAAATATAAGACCTTTGCAGCATATTATATTCAATCATTTCTGTGTTTTAACTTTAGATAGAGAGTTTGCAGAGGTGGGCATCAGAAATAATAATTTTGTAGTCTTTTATGGCTTGTCTTTTATATTAACAGCAATTTGGAGAAAAAGTCTATCTAATTTTAACAAAAAATACTGATATTTCAATTTTTTTTTTTTTAAAAAGCCAACATTCTCAGCAAAGCCCACCTGCCATTTTTTCCTTAGAAAATTCTGTACTTACTATCCCATGAATGACTTATTGTTTGCTTTGACCCAGTTTGTACTCTGTTCTGTAATGTTAATTTAATTCTTCTGTCTTGCAAAGTTCTGTCCTGTCTGCACTAAACCGTGGCCTCTGTGCTTGTGTAGTGCAGATTAGTTAATCTTCTCATTGTATTGGGTGTTTTCTTAGTCAGGTATCTCCAGCTTCAGCTACTGAACAAATGTTTTACAGGGGGTAGAGTATTACAGAGCAAATAGATGTCAAGGCTAGATTGTAGTCCAAGTTTAAAATTGTCCAGATGAGCAGGAAGATTTTCAGATAATGATCAAAAGAAGTTTTTTCTGAGCCTTTTCAGTGTGGTTCTGTTTTTGAAGTTGCACCCACAACTGTCCTGTCTATCACCTGCATGTAAAACCTGAAGCTGGAACTTTGATAAATAGATTATTTTTTTTCCTGTTAATAAAGAAATACGTCATTAATGATATCAGATAACATAGGTAATGGTTTGTTGCTGTCTGATTAATTCCTTGTGTGGAAGTATGAGATTAAGAAAGGAGGACAAAAGACATGATAAATTAGTTTAGTGATAAGGACTGAGGGAGAGTAATCAGGAAGGAGCTTGCTGGTTTGTGAAGCTTAAATGTTACCTCCCTCACAAAAAATACTTGTGGTGTTTATATCCAGTATCACTAGATCCCTGTTGAGTTTTGAGGATAGCTAATGTGAAGCTAAAGACAGTGTTTGGGAGAGTAATAGTATGTATAATGTGTATCTCAAATATTCTGATGTCACTTGGTATCACACCATAATTTTTATTTCAAACAGAAAATTACAGCAGCATAGGAAAAAAATAATTGTATGTTGTTTTTAAGTCGCAATGAATTTTGTTTGAAACAAACCTCTTAGTCGTTGATACCTGCATTGTAACAGAGTATACGTTAACATTCACCAGAGTCCCCTCATTACTGTAACTTTCTGTCAGTGCATACTTATATGTTTACACACTCACAATCCATGGTAGAGATGATATTTTCAGAGATGCTGGCCTGCTTCTCTAATTGATCATTGCTGTACTTGTGGGTCTTGAGTAGCTATGCATAAGCTCATTAGTCTATATGGTATGCCAAAATCGTTGTTAAGACAGGCTTAAATTGCTTATATAAGAAAAGGGGATGATGTGAATGGTAATAAAAACTTAGCTTTAATCATCATATTTTCAAGACCTGAACTTCTAAAGATTTGATTACATCATATGTTTATTTAGAATTCAAGTCACTGATTTATTCAGCCACTTAAATGTTAGCCTTCTCAGCTGAATGCGTTCCACTGAGCAACTGTTCAAAAAATACTAGTTTTGCTTGTTTCTTGTGACCCCACAGGAGAGCGACCCTGTTTTTTGTTCTAGAATGTGAACAAGAATGCAAAGTATCTTAAATTCAGGTATTGATGTAAGAAGAGTTAATATTGGGAAACTGAATGTCTTTCACGTGCTCCAAATATAGGTTTCAAGACAGTTAATTTCAGAATGGCATATCTCAGCAGATGTGTGGAATTTATAATAGAATTCATCTTCAGTATGAGCCATAATATATAGTTATATAAAAATTCTAGAAATGTCAAGAAGAAGGGAAAAAGTCTCAATGCAAATCAATAACAATTTAGCTGTGTTGCCAGGTCAGTTGTATTTCGTGGTTTGTAATTTTTCAGTGAATAGACAATAATGTTTTACATCTGCATTCTCACTTCTTTTTGTACTGATTCATCTTAATAGTTCCTTCTAGTTAATAGCATAACTATTATTTGTTTGACAGTACCACCTAGTGAATGCAGTTGTTGTCATAAACTGTAGTGTAAGTTTCTGCTCACGTGTCTAAGATACCTTACCAATAATACCAAGAGCAAGACAAAATACTATCTCCCTTTTACAGATGGCATGCTTAATGTAAGTACTTACTTTAGCTTCTGGGCAGAATTGTACAGTTCATGTAGGAAACTATGCTGCCACAACTACATTGTCACTAGTACTTGTAATAATAAATTTGAAGCCATTTCGATTATATATGTGTAAACTGCAAACAAGCATCTCTCGCTTTCTGGTGTAGGCATACTCTACTGCAGTGTGCCTCAAAGGTGTAACAGGTTCCGTCATCAGCCTTGTATTACTAAGAGGTAGGGACAAAAGAAACTTCCAAGCTGTGTTTTTTCATCCTCCATTCAAAACAGCCCAGGTACTTTGATAGTTAGAGCCTTATTTTAGTAGAAGGCTTATGTATTCAGGATGTCTTGTATTAAGTTCCAGAAAAGAGTTGAGTGGAGAAATCAATAGTTACTGAAGAAGCCTAACTCCCTGTGGCTGGAGTAGCTCGTACTTCCATCTTGTCGTGCTTCTCTCTTGATATTTCTTTGCCACTGAATTGGTTTATGAATCTAGTTGCTGCACTCTCTATTCAGGCCCAGAGGTCCCTCTTTTAGACTTGTGAGTTGGTAGTAGTTTCCTAAAAGTGATGTAGTAATTGGTTTTGGCTGGCAGGTGTTGAGTTTGGCAATGTGTTGTCTGTGGCCCTTCACTGCCCTTGTGTGTTGCTGGGATCTTTACACAGCCCTGGTTGTCTTTTATTCAGTAGGTGAACAGCAGATTTAAAGTTTTCTGCCATAGTGTCTTATTTATTTTTGGAATTGTGCATGAACGTGCTTGAACACAAATCTAAAGATGGGAAAAGGAGTTGTGCAGGTTGAAACATACTTGGACTCTTCCTTGTGGAGTTGCTTTCTTTGAGTACTTTGCTGTGGGAAAACTCATAGCTAGCCACAGGCAAGTGAGCTGAGAAGAAACAAAATGTGGAGGATGATGGGTGCTTTCTCTCTGTAAATCCATGGCCTGAGTGTTTTATTCATCTGCTCCTGATCCTTACCAACAGGAACCAGAACTGGTGATGTTGCCTCTTCCATTGCTCAGGGCTGACCGTGTTCCTCTGAAGCCTTCTCAAGACAGACAGCTTTTCTTCGTTGAGCAGCCTAGTGCTTGGTAGGTTCATTGCAGCTCAGTCTGCTCTGCTTCTGCTCTTGTCTGAGTGGTGGTTGCAGCTGAGTGGCATAAAACAGTCTTTAAGATTTTTTTTTTGAAGGCTGGATGTGAAATATTAGTCTGTCTTATACCCATTCAGCAGGGGTCTATAGCTTGACCTATGACCCTCATTTAGGTCATAGATAAGAGTTTGTTAATGTAACTGAGCTCCTATCGAACAAAGGACAGTTTCTTTGTTAATCTAAGAGTTCCTCTATTAATCAGAAATAAAATCATGACTGGCTTTTTAATCATCAGCATAAAAAATGTCGATAATAGTTCTGAATGAGTACAATGTCTGTATAGTTTGTATGCTTTGTTGTATATTGTTCAGTGTACTTATTAAGGATGACTTCCATCTTTCTTTTTGACTTGGGTAACTATCTACAGCTCTGTAACTTGGTAGTTGTATTTGTGAGATTGAGTATTGTGATAGTCTCTTTTTGTCTGTCCGTCCCCAGCTCTGTTTATCTTCCTCTCTCTTCCTTCCTCCCTCAAGCATGTGTAGATTTTTGTCTTAAGTGTTTTAAAGTGCTGTGTGTTAATGTCATTCCCCAGTTTTAAAATTGTTGGATTAAAAGCTATCATGATACAAGTAGATTATGAAGAATGAACTTCAGCTCGTCAAGGAAGTGTATTCACACTGTGTATTTGCACAGATAAAGACAGACTGTAAAAAACGTTCTGGTCCTCCTAACCACTGTTGTCATCCCCTGAATTTTATTGATACAAATAATTGTATCTTGATATTGAAAGGCATGTATCAGATGCTAGCTCAAATGACAAATTCTTTTGTTTTTTTTTCAATTTGTGTATTTTTAATACTGTTTTATATAGCTACTGTTGAGTGAACACATATACTTTTAGGGGTGACACAAATTAATTCCTCTCCCATCATGAAATCTCTCCATGGATTTATCACAAATTGCTGCAGCTGTGAGTGATTCCATGCTCTCATGAGAAGTATGAGATTAAATTCTGACACTACTGTAGTATTTTAATTAATTTAACCTCCAAACTAATAATTTCCCAGTGCCAGGTTCTCTCTCTCTGGTCAGTAGATTAATTAGTTAATGTCAAATTAATTAGTTAACGTAGTCAATGTTTAAAAGCATTATAAAAGTGATAAGAATGACTAGTTCAGATTCTGGAAGTAGGGGTTCATGTTTTTAACAGGAAAAACAGAAGCTGCATTTTCACAATAGTTGCTTGACTGCTGCTGTTGATTTGAATACGGAACGTGCTTAGCTACAACAGCTAAAACCATAGTGCCAATAGCTAGATCCTGAAGTGATATTTTTCTTGTAATTTGGAGAATAACAAAGGAAAACAGGAATAACTCAGAGCTGAAAAGAATTGAACGGTGCTGCGTGCTATGGAAGGAGCATTCTATTTCTTTTGGAACAGGAATTGAGGTATTTCTAAAATAACCATAAATTTTTGAGCTTTTTAAGAGTTTGAAGTCCTTAACATTATCTTATTGCTTAGTTTAGTCTGCGTGTTCTTACCTTTACTTGAAGGCAGTGCTTGAGTGGGATTTCTTGTAATTTCTGAAATGATGCCAGACTTTAAATACCTGTCACAAGTAAAATTTGTCTGTATGTCTAAGTGCTTAGATTGAGACTGCTAGGTGTAATGGGATAGGTGTTCACTCTGGTAAATTTGCAGTATGCTGAGGCCCCTTGAGATTAATTTTGTGCAAAATGATTATCGCCACCATCAGCAGTGCTCTTAACTATCTAAGTATTTTGCATTAGCAAAACCAAGGTAATGAAACATAATGCAGATTGATTTTAATAGAGGAAATAACATGTCATGATACCATGTTAGTTCTGGGTTATGAGTTAGGTTATCCCACTTCTGACAGTTTTCTTTCTAAGAGCTTTCTGCCGTTTCCCACAGCCTTCTCTAGGGGGAGAAAAAAAGGGAGTAGAGGGAAAGACAAAAAACAGGCAGAAATGTATGTTAGTTACTTTTTACCTATAGATCATCTTATACTGAGAAGGATAACCTGTACTAGGTGTTGCACAACTTGGAGATGATCTCTGCAAATATGAATATACTTTTGACAAACCATTTGTGTATGAACTAGTTGCTTCTACTTTGAAGCTGGAAGTTGTGGGATCCTCTGCTCCTGTAATCATCTTAACACACTTTCTCTAAACTTTCTCACTTTTCTTCAATTTACATGTCCATGTCTGGATGAAAAAGTCCTGATATTATGTCACTAGTGGGCCTAGTATAATACTTACTGTTGGCTTAGGGATTTTCATGCATTCTAAGGTTTGAAAATCTTATGAGTGTACCACAGTAGCTCAGCGTTGTCCTTTAATAAATCCTGTTCTTGCATCTCTTCTGCTGTTTGCGGTTGATAAGCTCTTAAGTCATTTTGTTATGGGCTCCTAAGTGTACAACTTCACATATTTGACCATATATTTTTAATCTATTTGCTTTTTCCAGACCTCAGTATTGCCTGATTTTCTGTCTGTAAGTATACCGATTACCTTGTGTATTGACAGTGTTGACCAATTCTAATGTTAGGAAACGTCATCAGCACATACCCAATACTAATAAATATATTCAATAACTTGTGTTTCAAAAAATTTATTAACTTTTCTTCGACCTGATAAGTCTCTTCTCAACAGCACTCGTTTGCTTTGCTTGAGTCATCTAGTTACCTGTACTGGAATTGCCCCTGTCTCTTCTGTGTAGAGCTGTTAGGACTTAATCTCATGGGTAAAAATAATTCTGTATGTAAGTGATTATAAGAAGCTGGGATAGGAGGACTCTGTTCTGCAGGAATATAAATAATAGAGCAAAGGGATATTTCTCCCTCTCCCCCCTACTTTTCCCCTTTTTGTCATACACCATCTAGTTTGGTTCTTTGGCATCATGGAATGTTTTGAGTAAGTTTTGAGGAAGAACTTTCAATATTAAGTTTGCATTCATGTACTATGTGCTTGTGTGCCCCCTATATTATGTGTTTATAAAAAGACTGCTGAACGGTATTCACAAACTACTTGTGTACAATATTTTCCACTTAATGAGTTAACACAATATTTGGAAAAAATGCATGTTGCTATACCAAAATTAATTTTAAATCTAATGAATTAGTCTGATGATCAAATAAGGTACACTTGCCCTCTGTATTTTGTGAATATTGTCAGGTACCATATTAAGAATTTCAACACTTGAAAATTTTTAAAAAAGTGATTTAAATTGGATTTACTGTCTTTAAGTGTGTTTAATAATGTAGATACTGACTTAACAGGGAGGATTAAATGCATATTTTGCGATTTTAATGAACTATTTCCAATGGCATTTGTTACTAGTTTCAAAAGTGGCATTGTGTTCTGTCATGATTTTTTTCTAAATTTGGTATAAATGGGAAAAACAGCTGAAGTTATCCTGAAGATGCTCAGATAGGAGACAGCAAAAACTATTTCAATGATTAATACATAGCAAATGGAATTATTTAGAATGAGTGGCTGAATCCTTGCCAGTTAAATGGGTGTCAGAACAGATAATGGTTAACATGATTGGAAAAGAGGTAATTTCTTCAAAATACAGCGGCTCATATAAAACAATTACATATACAAAAAAACTCAGTAGTGATTTTAGAAAACCATCTCCTGTTATGCTGCATTTAATTGAACAGGTTTAATGTTTGTCATTATTTAGAGATACAGAAAGTTCAGAAATTAGAGCTTGGTGAATTACTGTGATGTTGATGTTCTGTAGTAAAGACAATGAGATTCATTTTAATGGGACCTTTAACCTTTTTTTTCATATTTTAAAATAACACAAAATTGAATAAAAAGACAAAGATTGTATACTGCAGTTGCAGCACAGGCAATACAAAGGTAAAAAGTAAGGCACAAATTTCTGTCAAACCAATTTTTTCCCAGTCTTTCACAGTTTGAATTAAGTGAGTTCTAAACTCAGTTGTTTGAGTAATATTGATTTTGGGTATTGAAGATTTCTGGCTACTCTTAATTTTGTTTCTGTGCTAAAAGAAGTTCATTCAATTTCTTGTTTATTTGGCATGTGAAGTGACATGTATGTGTTTGTCATGAATATTAAACTGATTTACCTAAAGAAGTCAGGTAGGCAGAAAGGATGAATCTTTTGTGCTTAGTGTTTTTAATTGTCTTGCTCTCTTTCGAAGTCTTACAAATAGGTTGTTGAACTAATTCACTGTTTTGACTGACCTTTCTCCTCTCTAGGCCTCAGTATTAACCCTGCCTACTGTACCAGAAACAGAAAAGAAAGGATATTTTACTAGTTATTGCAGCATTGTCATTTGCTTGTATTGAAACTCTTGCTTATTCTCTATACTTGCAGCTTCTGGCTGGGCACTGCAGACAGCATTATTAAATTACAATTATTGTTCTGTATCCTGGCATGATAAGAAGCTGTGTCAGAGGTGCTGATCACTGAGAACATTTTCTCTTCAGATGCTGGCACCAGTGCATCTCTGTTCAGGTAATTGACAAAGTAGTGGAGTTTATTGTAAGTATAAGTAATTGTCATATTGCTACTAATCCCTGCTTGCTTAAAGAATAATTTCTGAAGTAAAGAAGGTCAAAACTGTACTGAAAATCTGGGTCTCCTGTGGTATAAATAACATTAGATTTTTTTTTTTCAATTTCTAACTGAGCTTACAAAGGAATAGTTGCCATTTTAAAAGTTGCTGTGATTTTTTTCTACATTGTTTATTAACTAATAAAATAGCAAATTAAGTTAAATATATTTAATACTTTTATATTAGCATACTGTATGATAAAGAGGCTTTAGGGCATCGAAGAGCTTTTCTTTCTGAGCTCTGGCCCTGAGGAGCTGTGTAACTTCAGGCAGAAAGTTCACACACTATGTGCTAAATCTCATCTCTCACATCAAACTTAGGCATTGCAGACCCTGTGTAGCAAACAGGTATTGAATTGGCATATCTGTAAGCATAGCCAGGGACAAACCAGGTTCAGTGGCATATGAAGATTATAAATAATGAGCTTCATGTTATATGCGGATCTTAATCCAACTCCTGTTCAAGGTAGAGCTGACTTGGACTTTATATCAGATTCCTTAAAGCCTTGTCCATTGAATGTTAAAAATCTCCAGTGCTGGGAGATTTCACAGCTTGGCTGGGCAGCCTGTTGCTTGGAAGGGACTTCTATATGTCATCTGCTTAAAGCATGATTGCTGCCAGTAATAGATCAAGTCAACCATGGGTTTGTTTAGTTAAATCCTAACAATGTTGATCTACTGCCATGTTCTTCCATTTATCTTAGTCTGTGTTTATTCTAAGTATTGCTATTTACGAGTAGTAAACTGACTATTTCTGAATGTAAATTTATTCTACCACACAATCATATTTTTATGGAATGATTTATTCTTTTTCATAAAAAGAACCTTGTAAGTGCCAGTGCCCAATGGAGAGGACTGTATGCTTGCACAGTGCTTACGTGCATCTATTCTTTGAAACTTGCATTGTTGTTTTGGTTTTGGTTTTGTTTGTTTTTTAGTGTTGTTGTCCCATTCCTCCCCCCCGCCCCCTTCCTCCATGCATTCCTACCTGCTCTTTAAGAAATAACAGAATTTCTCCAGTGATGTTTCAGGTATACTTTGAATTTTGTTGGCATTTCCTGTATTTCATGCTTAATCTTTTCAAATGCTATTACCCATTTGATGTATTATAAGCTTCTGGGGAGAACAGAACATTAGTTTCTACATGAATAACTTGTAAGAAAATGACTAAGTGGACTTGTTTATAGACCTAAAGCATTGAGTTTCGACTCTAAAAAGAATGTAAGAACAATGGGCCCTGGTTAACATTCTGTGAAAGTCATCAGCTTTGATGTATGTATTTGCAGATGTCTGCAGAACACAGATAATCAGTATTTGGAAAAGGTGTGCAAATTAAAGATCTACTTGACCAGTCATAATTACAGCATTGTAAGGACAGAATGGCACTGAGAAGTAATAAAATGGCCTTTAATCTCTTGCACTGTCAATTATAATCTGTTTGTGGTGAAGAGAAAATATTTTGGTGGCTTTCGTATATCATTCATGAGACTGCTAGGTGGGGTTTTCTTAACTTACAGGCTTTCTTAACTGAGATAAGAAGCGTGTATTGCTTAGGAATTTCTTGACAGAGGAAAAGCAGCTAAAAATGTGCCTTATTTCTTGGTTAAAAGTTCATCTGTCATTGGGGTTTGGCTGTTACTCTGACTTCCTTTCTTTGGTATTGAAAGACAGTGGAGTTTTACACTTTTTATTTTATGATGTTGTAGCCGCCTGTGTTTTATTGAGATACTACAATGTCTTATTTAAAGCACTTAAAAAGTGAACAGGTCTTTCTTTTGGTTTAGAGAAAGTATCTCCATTTGGTTGCTCTGCCCATTTTACCCAATTATTGTTCTTCAGGGTTTTTAGAATCAGTAACTTCACTGTGTTTTTTAACACTGCTTTTCTTGTATTTTTAATTTTTGTATGTCCCCCATCTGAATTTTGATTATTAAACTGAAATATCTGTGTTTCTAGTACTAAAGCTCTTTATTATAGCAACAGAAAGCATAAAACGTCAGACTAAATGTTCAGAAGAAAAAAAAGAAAACATACTGAAATGTTCTAGAAGGGAAAATAATGACCTGACAGAATTGGACAAAATCATGCACTGCATGGGTTAACTTTACATTGTTTTGCCTTCCATTACAGAATGAAAGTGTTGGTGTTTGGAAACACTCTGTAAATTTCTCAGCCCTTTACAAGGGAATACCAAAAGGTAACATTAAGCAGCAACTGGTAAATTTTTCTCTGTATAAGAAAAGCAACTCCAGTATACCTTCAGGAATAATAAACCAGGTACTTGACACGTCGTATGAACTATGTAGTGCAATCAGAGATGATATTCTTACACCAGAGAATTAAATTTACACATTACTGCTAAATAGTGCTTCTCTGTGCTTTTTGTTTCCTAAGGAAAAGCAAGATTTATAAGTTGCGGCTTAATACCACCTAAAGTGCCAGTTTCTTCTTAGTGAATTGTGAAATTTGCAAGTGGCTGCTTAACAATAGCGACGGCACTGTTCCTAACCGTACGAGCTTTACTACCCCTTAAGGAAAGAAAAGACTTTTATTCCAAGTATAGTCCAACATTGCTGACTGTGATACAGAGAATGTATTACGAATGCACCCTGTGGGAGAAGTCACAGTAGAAGCTGTGGAAATGGGTGGCATAGCTGGGGTTTATTCACAAGGGTAGGTACTCTGGCTGTTAATGCACATACAGAAATGTTATGCTGAGGATTCTGCACATTCCATTTCTTGTACCAGTTGTTTCTCATGCTTTGAGCTGAGATCTAGACTTGTGAGACTGTTCTCAGGCCCTCTGGACTATGTCTGTAATTCAGCAGGAGCAGTGGGAGCTGTCATTTCTACTGCAGTGAGTACAAGTAAAGTTAGGTGGAGAAGAAACAAGTTCTGTCCAGAAGGCTACAAGAGTTAAATGAACACAAATGTTATTAACACAATCCAGTATTTTTAGTCTGCTGTGTATTCTATTTACTATTACTGTTTTCTCTCTGATTATGAGAATAAATAATTCTTATACTGACTATTGTGTAAACACTTTAACAATAATTGTCTTGAATGATATTGTCAGCGATTACCTGCTTTTATAACAATTGTGGTGATATAGATTACACTATAACATACTAAAGCAACTTCAGTATTTATGAAGATAAAGTTCTTCAGGTCTTAATAGCTGCATTTTAATTGTGTTGACAGTAAATCAGGAATATTCTGAAAAAAATTTTGAATTAGAAACTTGGCAAGATTGGGAATCGCTGATGTGTGTTTCCTTCTCTCATATGAAGAATGACTTTACTTTTCCATTTAGTTTGCTTTGTTTTCTACACAGACCGAATACACTGAGAACTGGGGTATGGTAGGTAGTGTCTTGTATTTAGGTTTGCAAATCAGGTGAACATAAACAGTCTTTAAAACCTCATTTAGTTCTAGTAGCTTTCACAGTAATGTTAATGGAACTATCGTCAGCACCTTTGCTGTCTTATTTAAAGTGCTGACACAAAGGAATTCTGAGCTAGATCAAATATAGATTATTTTTTTCTTTTCAAAACTGCCGTTCAGTTGTTTCTGTCATACTTTGATCATTATAGTCAAATAGTTTCAAGCATATTCTTTTCATTGACTGACTGACTTTAACATACAGTTAGTGAAGTTGCACCAGTGCTATTCAGGAAAAGATGGACTGATAGTAATTCTTCTGTGTCTTTCTCGTGACCATGCCAAAACACCCAAAACGTTCCTAATCTTGCACTGTGTGATAAAAGCTCTTGCCTTGGATACAAATCCTTTGCTCTTGCCTTGATACCAGTGCAGCTACCTCACCCACTGTTTTCATTATATCGTTACTCTCTGTTCCTTTGCTGATTTTCCTTTTCTCCTTGTGTCAAACTCAAACTTTTCAACTCTTTATCCTAATTTTTGATTTGGTATATTTACAGTTTTGTTAGTTCTTGCTCTTCTGCATCCTAAGCATTTTGGGGTTTCTGCTGTTGCTAAAGTTCTCTCCTTGCATTTTTGAATGATTGTCTCTGTAGATAATCCTTTCTAACTAGATCTTTTATGTTACTACTTTACTTCTGCCACAGTTTTCTTCACTATCCAGACTTTTTGTCTCTTGAACTCTTACTACAGCAACCATTTTAGTCTAATTATGACTGCCATAGTTGTGATACAGTGGCTTTCCAGAGTCTATGGTTGTCAAGCAGAACCTGCTGTTATTTCATGGAGGCTTAGGATAGTGGAGCTCTGCAGACCAATTGCATGCTCAAAGCTAAAACTAAAGCAGGTTGCTCAGGACCTTTTCCAGTTTAACTCTGAAAATCTCTAAGGATAGGAAATTCTACAGCCTCTCTGGGCTACCTCTTGCAGTACTTAATTGTTCTCTTTGTGAAGAATTTTTCCTTACATGATTGGAATTTTTCATGCTACGGCTTGTGCCTCTTGCCTTTTGCCCTTGCTTCTTGAGATGGAATTTGGAGAGTTGCTTATTGTCAATACCATAACTACATAAAGGAGTGTATAACAAAGGATATCTGTTAATTTGCACAGATAAATCTGTTCCATAAGTTTCACAGTCTGAGCCAAATAGCAGCAAAGTGATTGAGAGTGCAACCTAGTTTGCTAATTGAATTATTAATTTTGCCTACTTTCACTGAAATAAGAATATTAGCAGATCTAATACTAATATTGATTGCAGACACTAAGAGGTTGTAGGGAGTTTTCTTCCGGCATTTGCAGAGTTGGCTAACAACCAGAGAAACAAGAAACTTGCAAAACCAGAAACCATTGATATGAATTAATTCTCATTTCATTGGCTAACTTGAAAAATCTGCTAAAATTAATTTCCAGTGATATCTAGCAGGAGAGGTTGCACTCTTGCACAGCAGGTGCTTGCAAATAATTTAAAGCAAATACGCCTCTGGTTTATTTTCTACTAAAGTAAACATGTACCGGCTAGAGACAGCTCAGAGGTGCAGCACGTACCTGCTCAGTGTTGTCAGAAGAATCTTAACCTTTGTTTTTCCTAAATGAACTTCATGATCCTAGCTATATCCGTTCAGTATCAAATACACTGTGAATTACGAACTTACCTTTTTTTTGTTTTTAAAAAAATAAAAATAATTGCTCTGTTCCCTGCAGGTTGCAGTATCATTAAATTTGTTGGCAATATGATATAATGAAAATTACTTCCAATTGAAACCCCTCTCATAACTTCCTTTCCTTCTGCTTCTTACCTCAACTAGAAATTTCATCTCTGTGCTACCTGTTGATCCAGCAACTAAAAAACTTGGCAGAGCTTTATTCTTGAATAAGATTGGAGAAGACTGTTCAGAAAAACATGCCAAATGCTGTATGTCATCCTCAAATATAGAATGTAAATTATCTCTTTGCTGTTCAGAAAGAACATGGTAGACTTCAGCAGGTGGGAGAAGGGGAGACCATCAAGTTGCTTAGTTGGAAAGAGAATGTCTTCTGTTGCTGCAGTGGTTTGCACTGAAGTATTACAGGCAAGTTTAGGTGATTTGGAGCTGTGAACTGACAACCTTCTCTAGAGCTGTCTCTACTGGTGGGAGAGGCTGCTTAACTCTCTTCTGCTGCTGGTAGTTACCATGTTTTCAGACTTGCTGGTTAGGGTTGCTTGTCTGAGCAATTGGAATAAGCATTGTGGTCAACGTGCTGTTCTGGTAAGCTTTTTAAGTTAACCTGGCTTGGGAAGAAGTACAAGGCATGCTCTTGTTCTTGTTTCTTCTTAAACTTGCAGTTGTACCTGAAATGATACAATTTAACTTTTGAGCGATTTCTCAATATCTGACATTTAAGCTAGATTTGTCATTCTGTTGATTTCAATGGCATGTTACTCAAACCACTATTGGTATGAACTTTTGCTGCAGTTGTGCCTGTTCCTGTGTTCTTTGGTGTATATCCTCAGGAGTATATCTGTTGTTTGTGCACTCTTCCTCACTTCCCCCTCTGCCTTCCTGCTGTGATGTCGAGTTTGGAATATTTTGAGTTGCCTGTTGTCTAAGGCATAAGCAGTCTTGATTTACTGTAAGAGTGTCATTTCTGTGATTGCTAGTATCTTTCTTGATGTGAACTGGGCACCTGAAGAGTCTGGTAGTAGTTGCAATGGAGTAGATGTTTTTAATTGGTGATAAGGGTTTATTAGCCTCTAAGTAGAAGTTTACAATATGTGGACAGATAGGTTCTGCCAATTAATTCTAACCAATGTAGGCACTCCATCTGACAGCCTGGATACAATTGTTGTTATATGCCCGTTCTCCATACATTGAAGCCTGTTGACATTCTGCCTTGCTGGAAGGTGTCATTCTAGCAGGAAAGCATGATGGAAAACAAAAAACAGCAGAGAAAATGCTGGTTTCCCTTAGGGCAATAGCTTTTGCTTTTATGTAGCAACCATTTTCTGACAGGACAAAGAATACCTTTCAAGTTCCTTCTATTTTTTCTTCATGTGACTTCCCATGCTCCATACAGGGCATCCTGAGATGTTTATGCTTTTTTTTACTTCACTAAAGCACTTCCTTGGAGCTCCTGTTCTCTTTGTGAGTCTTTCTACTTGACTTGTTTTGTGTAGAATTACAAAAATGGGGAGGGTCGATACTACTACCTTTTTCAACAGGAAAAAAAAGAAGTGTGTTTTTTCAAAACTCCTGTGCTTAAGCAGGCTTGAAGGCAGGAACAGAGAATGTAAGTAAATACAGCTTTTACAGACATCTGGTTTATAGACTAAGTATTTATCAAGCCAAGACAAAAGCCTTGAGAAACCTTAACACATACATACAAATAATCTACTGAAATCTGATTGCTCACAAACGTGTACTGATCTGAAACATTCTTCAAAAATATAGAAATTACTTACTCTTGACTTTTAGAACACCTTCATCAGAATCTCTCTGAAAGAGATTCTGTTCCCTTTGACGTATTATTAACATGGGAAAAGGGAATGTCACTAGCAGGAGTGATAGACCTATGGTGTTTTGAAGATAAATAAAAAGGTGATGTTGCTTAGACAAGTTTTATTTATCTTGTGTAAAGATTGACTTCCATATATATTTATTTTAAAAATAGGCTCCCTTAAGAGGCCATCAGTAAGGATTTGATGAGTTATATCACTTGGGGGGTGGAGGTGGTGGCAGTGCTTCAAAAGAACTAAAGTCATTAAAATATTAGTAACAAACTTTAGATTTTGTATCAACAAACCATTCTAGCATGGTTCTCTTCAGGCTTTTGTGAGACAGGTAACTTTTGAGTACTATTGAAATTATTTTAGTCTCTACAACATTTTTATGCTGTTTCTTCTTGTACAATAAAATGAGCATAAGGGATTAAAAGCTCCTCTTTTTTTTTTTTTATAGGCTAATGTTTCTGTGAAACTCTCATTTTCAGTGTTTCAAATGGTAAAGATATCATTCCTGTGTCTGAGAGATGGATCTAGGCCACTGCTGCTTTTCCTCGCAAAGGAATATTCCCCTAGACATGAAGCACGGGTGTGATGGTTTCAGAACTGGTTTTCAATTCTGAGTTTGCAGTGTCAGCTTGAACAAGGTCACCATAGGGATTTGAAAAGCAGAGCAATATTTAAAGAAATTCAAACTATTTCTGCCAGCTGAAACAATGTGAAATGTGTGCAGGAGAAAAGCTATCTGAAGCTCAGGGATCAGTGGTATTCTGAAGGCCTGAGAGAGATGCATTTTAATGCAGTGGTTTTATGTATCACATAAGATTGCTGGCTTGGAGGTTTGTTTTTTATAATGGATGGAAATAACTTCTAGACTCTGCCTATGGCTGCAGATATGTTAAAATTCTGTTTGATAAATCGATTTCAGTGTTTTGGGTGAAGGCGTGTAAGTGATTCTAGGTTAAGAGTTTTTGGCTGATTTCCATTGCCAGGCCCTGGGCTAAGAACTTTTATCATCCTTTAAAATAACCAACCTATGAGTCCTTTTCCAAAGAAACTAAATAGTAAGTCCAATGTAGACATTATTTGTTTTGCAAATAATTTATTCATCCTTGAATAAGAGAAATGCTAATTGTTGGTGAAAAGGCTGCCTAGGTGAGATGGCTACTTATGGCATTCTTTTGTTTGTGAATTTAAACACATACCGCTTAGAAAAATATAGAAAGTGGCAAGTCTAGCAGGGAAATAACAGAACGTAGGCATAATGGCATGTGTAATGAAAATTTACTGAGCAATACAATAGATATTGACAACACAAATTTCTTTCAGAAAGAAAAATGACACACGACATAATAGAAACACAAAGTGGTAGTGGTTTGTGTTACAAATAAACAACTCCCTTGAGAAACCTGAAGAACCTTGTTAAATGGGGGCATTACTTCCGCTGTATTGAAATGCACGTTTTTACTACTTCTGCTTTTCTTATGACAGCTTATTTATATTAGGAAATTGCTTTGTTTACTTCTGAATGCAGAAAAAACCACTGAAAATTCTCATGTTGCCATAATTATTCCTCCTTAGGTATTGCTATCATGTAATACTGATTTATATTGATAAAAAGTCTCTATCTATTCTATAGCTTTTATTGGTAGGGTCAAGTTCATATCACATCACTAGTTAACATGCTTCAACTTAGAAAACTTTTAAATTGTTTACCATTCTGTTGAGCGGAGACCATGCTGTTTCTGAAAAGACAGT
This sequence comes from Ibidorhyncha struthersii, assembly GCA_013398815.1. Classification (NCBI taxonomy): domain Eukaryota; kingdom Metazoa; phylum Chordata; class Aves; order Charadriiformes; family Charadriidae; genus Ibidorhyncha; species Ibidorhyncha struthersii. The sequence goes on from VZSZ01001514.1 coordinate 165,964, forward strand.
TTTCCATGTAAAAGTTGTCTCTGGTCTCAGAATTCTCATCAGTGGTTGCACCTTATTTCTCACGTAACTGATGTCGTTGAGCCAGTGCAGACCTTGTCTTATGTATACACAGATTCTATGACTTGTCTGAACGTTAACTTGGCTGAAACTGAGGTTTAAATCAATTATCTGTGTTTTCTCTTAAGCTAGATTTCTAAAGAAAAACATTTAATGTAAAAGAGGGTAGCTGAGAGAAAAGACTTTGGCCACGAAGGCTAATAAGTATATAAAAATACTCAGCACTGGTCTAATTTGATTAATTTTGAGAAGTTATCTAAAGGCTTTCTCCTTCCATATACAGTAGTTTCTGAATAGGTGGCAAAAGATTTTTGGAAAAAAATTTTGAAATTATTCTAGCTTGTGTGAATTAGCTGCTATTTCATTCTTACTCAGCTTTGCTTTGCAAAGCCTGTATGTCTCATTCCTATAATAATACGTTTATGACTAATGTAGATTGTGCATTATGTGAAGTTACTGGAATTTGTGGGAAGTTATGAAAATATCATAGGATAATTTTGCATTTCCTCAAAGGTTCTGGAGGTCAATAGTGTGTCTTTGACAAGATCTTCAAGAGCTGGAGGAGTACTAAGACCTTCTGCTGTTGTGTTCCAAGAAAAAGGGAGAGCAACTACGTAATCTCCAAGGACACTGCAACTGTGACTATCGGGCTGGCTGAAGTATACCAGCCATAGACCTGTAAAATTGTTTGTGCAAATCCTATTTGTATAGGTGCTTAAATAGCCACTTGAAAACCATGATGTAATAATTATATTTGAAACGTTTGGACTGGGAGAGATGCTAATGAAAACAGGGAACAGAAAATGAAGGCTGCACTGTTGGCCTTACATTACCCAGCCACACTGCAGAACAAGATGTTATGTGCCGTTTAGATAAGCTTTCAGTACAGTAGTGAAACTGCCAGAAAAGGTAATGAGGTTTGCTGAAGATCTTGACAGCAGACTAGAGTAAATGGCATAGATGGCATAACATTTCACTGAACATCTGTCAGTGTTTTAAGGGAGTGGATACTTCCGTACCAAATGGATAAACCCTTTTTGTCTCATCTTAATTAACAATAGCATCTTTCCTTCTTACCAACTTGAATGAGAAATTTTGAAAGCTGGCTTTCCTTTATTGAATATTTTGTGCTTGTTTTAGGAATGCATGGCAAATGGTTATCTCGAGAATTTTCAGGCATAATCTTTTTTCAAATATCTTGAGCACACTGCTCTTCAGAGTGTAGAAATTCAGATATATGGCTTAGACATTTGTGTATTTAATGATGATGTATACCATATAATGTTCTAGGTGTCATAGTGATCTAGGGGAACTGGCACATACAGGCTTCCAAAGTTCTTGCTATGAATTCATGCATGAAATGTTCTAAGATTCATGTCACATAAAATTGTCATCTATTGTTTCTTTTTAGTGTCTGATCTTTATTTTTGCAGATCTTGGTGCAAAATGCCAATTAATTAGTAGAGGTCAACAAAATAACTAAGAAAAAATCAACATTCTTCTTTCTAACCACACCACTGTAAGTCTTTCACAGGTTCACAGATTATTTTTCTTTCTCAGAAAAGCTAATTAAACAATGGTTTAAGCTTGCATGACATGAAAACACTTCAAAGATGTGATTATTAGATTTATGTGAAATCTCAGTTTGTTTACAGTTGCTGATACATAGGATGTAGGTGAAGATTAATGGAGAACGAGACTGGCAAGAATTAGAAGTGTCTAGCATTATGTTACAAGCACTTTTACCTGCTGTATTATTCCCACAGAAAATACATTAGGCATGTTGAACAAGCAGAACAGTTTAAAAAATGCATAAACATGTAAAAAAAAAAATTACCTTGTGACAGAGAGCAAAATCACGAAGTTCCAGTTTTAGACTTTCTACTTCTGCACCTGTGTTTGAAGAGCTTCAGCTGTTCTGAGAGTGGTTTTGGTTTCCTTCAGTTTTGGGATGGACTGGAGCTCCTCCCCAAGGAAGGCCCTTCAGACCTCCTTCAGGAGACATTGAGTTGCCTTCCTGATCTCCTGTTGACTTGAGAGATCCAGTTCAGGTAGCTTAAAATAGCCACTACTTTTTACTTACCTGTTCTCCTGGTTCATTAGTTTTCTTGCATGAACTGTAGGATCTACATTTCCCCTTTTTTCAGTGTTAGTGCAAAGTAACTTTAGCCTAAGAGTAAATTGGTGCCTTAGCAGCGTTGCTGTTATTTATGGTAATAGTAAAGCTTCTTAAAAAAAAAAAAACAACAGGAAATTTGAACTGTTTGTGGTATCTTTTGTAGAATCCGGTTACTAAAGAACAACTGTCACTTCAACCTATAGAACTTCATTAGCAATTTCTATGAAAAAAAAAAATTGAAGTGAACTAGTTTAATCTAGTTCCCCCTGCCTCCTCTCCCTTTCCCCCAGGATGTGCGTCTTCTCCCATCTTATCTTTGCTTATCATGTGATTTCTGCTTTTACTCATCTTTGGGCTGACAGGTGTGATGGATGTGCAAGGAATTCAGTTATTGCCAGGCTTTAAGCTTTTTTTTTTTTTTCTAAATACTATGCTTTCAAACAGCAATAAAAAGGTTCATTAAATAGTTTGAAAATGCGTAACACCAGATCATGCTGACTTGCTACCCATAGGATGTCATTTTCATCTAAAACTAGCTAGAAGCCTTGAGTAAATTACTAATTAGAATACAGAAGAAAAATTTGTATGAGCCATATTTAATGTGTCCCACCATGGCTTTGCCAGTCACCAGGTTTCTTTTTGTTTTTAAATGACTGCTTTTATATACTGTGCTATTGGTGAAGCTCAGTCCTTTACAGAATGTCTGCTTTAGGAACAAGCTTTCAGTGGTCTTGTTTTCATTTTCTTGCGCACAGACAACGTCGACTTCTGAAATATTATGGTAGTTTGTCACATGTTGATCCTTGATTTGTAATGTAGGAAACTTCTTGTTTCGCAGCTGGGGAGACAGGCCACACTACAAAGGAACAAGTGTGTTACAGACGAGACCCAGAGTAAGGTCCTAATGAATAAGCGCGGCTCGTTCTGTGCTGCCTGTGTGCAGGGCTAGTGGGATGTATCCACTCCCCGCTACTTGGACCGGTATTGCTGGGGGATATGTGCTGTGAAAGTAACCAGATGAAGATAGCGTAGCTTGGAAGGGTGACTGCCACCGCTGCAGCCTGTTGTGAGAAAGAGTGGTGCTTTTAGCTGACGTGGAGGAAAAGGGTGTTAGGAGTTCCAACCCCTTCCATTCACTGAGAAAAAGCCAGGAACCTGTGGTCTATACAGAGGATGGATGTGGTAACCAGTGCGAAACTATGGTACTTCTGGGTTGAGGGGGGAAAATATATTTGTGAAGGATCCTGCTGAAAGCTAAATCCTATTTTCAGTGGCTGTCCATGTACGTCATTTATGTCTATAAAGACTGTAAAGATCAGACCTGTTGCCTTCACCCTTAGGATAGATTTGGAAAACCTCCTCTCTCTTTTTTTTTTTTTTTTTTTAGTGTTTTTTGGGTTGGGTTTTTGTGTGGGTTTTTTTTTTAAGTTTTGTTGTGGCAAATTTGTCTTGTGAAATATTTATGAATAGGAAAATCGGTTCTCAAGCTTATCTTGTACAGCAAGGTAAATGGACCTGCTCTTCTCTTTGACTACATGTTTTTGTTTGGCAAAAACACAACTAGGTATAAACTTCTGCTCCAGATGCTCAAAGTGCCAATTTAACACTATCTTACCACTGGACATTTCTGAATCTGTTTCCAAAATAAGTGATGCAAATAGGTGGTGCTAATGTAGTTCAAGTGGCTGAGTAGGAAGCCTTTTCTGTGTGCAAATATTGTCTTGCTCAGTAGGAGATAATACTGCTTTTTGCTCACTGGTACTTTTTGCTGTATGTAAACTCCAACTATTGTTGTAATGATTAAAAAGAAATACATGGTGGCCTTCATGTGAGTCCTTAACACCTTGTACTTGCAATGGATACTCTTTTTTAAAAAATGCATGATATAATGTCCATAATATAAGATTATTTTTCAGTGTTGTTACTTGTTCATTTAATGTACTTTTAGAGATACAATAACCTTACAATCTACATGACATTGATTCTCAGCAATGACTAGCTTAAACATGCATGCAGAAGTTGGATTCAGTTTAAATTTGTGCTTCTGTTTTGTTCATGACCTACACAACACACACTACCAGATCTTTTTTGGATAATCTATGCAACTGAGGGATTGCTTTGTTTTTCTTCTATAAAACTTATTTTAAATTAGTGTAGTGAAATATTAAAATTCAGCTTTTGATGCATTGGAATAAAACCATTGACACTTCAGTAGTTGAAAATTATTTGAATGTTTGTATGAGTTTTTGCTTGTCTTCGATATTACAAACAATAATACAGATACATATTTCTTAGATTGTTTATTTTTACATTGGTATTTGTGTAAGTTCTCAAGTGTGCATTCAAGCCTTATTTTTAAAAACCTCTAGGGTTGCAGGCATCAGTGTAAATTTGCATTTTGTATGTTAGATCATTCTGAAAAATAGAGATTGCTTATTTGGACTACAGTAACGTTCTGAGTTTGCAAGTTGCTGGAACGTTCCTGGGTGCTAGTGAACTGGAACCATTCCTGGGTTTACCTTTTTTCTTTCTTTCCTACTCTTGACATCTGAATGCTCCACAGACATCAATGAATGGGTCCTCATTAGAGCCACAGAAAGATCAAGTGATGTGTGAAAATCTAGTCTTGAGGTCTGTGACAGAGCAAAATAGTGAACTCAGGTAACACGATTCTAAATCTAGTGACTAGATGATATAATTATGCTTGCTGTATAAGGTCTGGAAAGGAACTTTATTTGAAGTGTAAACTAAACAAAATAAAGTTTCTAGTTTTTTAACAACTCATTTATTTCTAAGCAATTTCAAACCTCAGCATTATCTGTAGTATAATTTGGACTTTCTTCTGTGAAAGGGGCAGTTCAGGAAGCAAACCTCTCCAGGGATGCTCTTAAAGAAAAGCATGAAAGTTTTTTGGTGTTTCCCCCTCCTATTTTTGGAAAAACTATGTTTATTTTTTGGCATTAAATAAAGGGACTAAAAAAAAAAAAAGGAAAAGAAGAAAAGAAAAAAGCATGCGTTGGAGTGGTCACTGGGGAGACTATAATTTATATTTAAGATAATTGTGGAAGGTAGTAGAAGCGTGTTTTAAAAGATTCGATGCTACTGCCTGTTTTATCAGGCTTCCTGCTGACTGCTGATGACAGCTGCTTTGCTGAGATTATTAGTTGTAGTATTTATTGTAAGAGTTTTAAAGCTATTTATGAATAATGAATGAACAAACCAAATGGTAGCATATCCATATCTGTGCTTCGTTAACAAACAGGCTCACAGGAATATACTGACTTTCTAAACTTACAATACTTAAAGCCAATCCTTAATGAAAATCTGTGCAACAGATTTCTTTCATACTTTTGTCTTCACATTACACCTCTGTACTCCTATGGGTGAGTTTTCAATGAGCAGCTTTGCATGAGAACAGGGGAAATAGGCAATGTGGCAAGAATCTCCATATTCCATGGTTAATTTTTTTAAAATAAGTTTTTGTCAAGTGAATTTCATTTTACTGCAACTTGTACTTGAACTGGAAATTCCTGTATTTTTTGGTTAGGTGGTGGAGACAAGAACAACACCTGACCTCAAAAGAATCACGGCTACTTGCCTCCAGCAGCAATGCTATCTTTGTGTATGAACTGTTAAGTTTTGGTTTTTTTTTTTGTTTGGCTTCACGTATTTCTTCCTTTGTATGTGTTTGTGTCTTTGTGGTCTCACTTATTTATGTAATTCTATACCTTCATTCATGTTCTCTGTGCTTTTGTTCTTGTACTGTCAGTTGACTGGTTTAAGACTTAGATCTTTCCTACAGTTGAGTGCACCATTGTAAATACTTTTTTGCAGGTGTAAATTCCTGGGTATAATAATGGATTTGTAACTGAAACAAACAACATTGGGTTGATAAAATGTGAACTCTTCATCAGCAATTAACCATGTTGGCTCTCTGTAGGGTGCCCTCCTGTTAGTAGGCTGGGAAGAGTCTATTAGGATTAGATTTAGGTCTATTTTCTAAATGGTAAGTAACTCTTTGCAGCTTATTTATATCTTTAATTCCATGTCTCTGTTAAATGCATAGGATGCAATTAGCTGGTTTTTTTTTGTTGTTTTTTTTTTTTGTTGCTGTTGCATTCTGAAAGGTATATAACTCCCTTTCTGCTTTCCAGCCCTGTCCCCCTAGCCCTCCCGTCCACCCCCCAACATAAAAACACCCCAAACAAACTCAAAATTCCCAAGAAGATAAAAGGACTTTAGACTTGGGACAAACCTTAGAAAAACTTATTCTCAATATCTTCTTTGCTGAAGATACGTGCCATCACCTGTACTGTATCATCTCCTATTTGCCTACTGCTGCACAGGTTCACTGATGTGGAGATGTCTGATGGAAAAGAAATTCAAGATTGTTGTCTTTTTACTGCATTGAAAAATACCTAGACTTTTACAAAGCTTCAGAAAATTATTTGCAGTCCATTTAGGGAAGCTGGCTGAGCTATCAATAGATAAGTCAGGTCTTTGCTTGTCTGAGCGATCCTTGAAAGAAAAAAATGCGAAAGGCTGAGTTTTCTGCTTGAATTTAACAGCTGCAGTTGTTCCAGAGCGAGCACTGAAAAAACTACTGCATAGTTTTCTCCAGATCATCTTTGCTGAAATGATAATGAGGGCTGCTGAGGGCATTTGTTTTTGATAATATAAAATGATAAATTTACTTTTAAGGTAACACACAGTTTTAGGGACTACACTCTGATCTGAGCTTTCCTTAGTTACTCTGCCACAAATATAACAATATTTTCGCTTTTGAGACTTAAGTATAGATTAGATCTTGCCTTTCTACTTTTATGATTAGTAATCAGGTCCTATATTACCTGTGGCCTTAGAGGGATGGGAGCATCTTAAACTTTGGGCCTCCAAGTTTTGCTGATCCACTGATTAACCCCACTGTGGTGAAGGAAATGTGTGTGTAATTATGTGTTCGTGTAGGTCTATATCTTATATATTGTGCCTCCTTCCCACTAGAAGGTCCATTATCCAAACTTGAGAGCCTTGTGTTGTAAGAAAGGGAAGCTTGAGATTTTTGTGCTGCATTTATCACTTGCATATATTATTTCTCATTTCTAAGTATGAAAGGCATAAATGAACAGCTGAGTGCCAGGTGAAGCTCTCAGATGAATTCAGACTTATCCCAGATAGATTGCATGTCCATCTCTTAAGCTCTATGGATTAAGAAGCCTTGCGCTCTGATGGGAAACCATAAAAGATTAAAGCTTTGGCCCAGACTTCAGTTTTGGCAGAGCATGATGAAGGCTGTTTCATCTGGGTGCTTTCTTATTTCAAGCAGTTCTCCAGATACTCTTCTGGGTAAAAGCTGAGGGTGATTTCTGTAGAGGATGTGGTGTGGAAATTACTTGAGTTTTGATTTTCTGGGTTTATCTGGGAAAAAAATCTGTTTGAGTTTGGCTTAAGATATGATCTCTTCAAAAGGAGGGCCAAGCAGGGAGTGTATGGCATGAATTATGTATTTAGATAAAGTTGTTCTCTTAGGTTAGACAAGGGCTAAATATGCTTCAGGTTGCTCAAAGAGCTCTTGCCTTTGGATCATTTGATTATCTTAACTGGGAAAGTACACCTCCGTGGTGATGGGTCTGGGACTTGCAAAACTGCATATAAGATCCTAGAATAGATACATAAGAACAAAGAATGGGAGTGAAGTATATTGACCCCAGATTCTGCTGGGGAAGGTGTCTGTCTAGATATTGTCACTCAGTGTAGATTTAATTCCCATTAATCAGGGTACAGAACACTGCTTAGAGGAAATAAACTGGAAGTCTGTAATATTCTGAAAAAAAAAAAGCTCTTCCCAAAATGGATGATTTAAAAAAAACTAACAAAATACTGTCTATTGTTCAAATGGTCTGCAGGCTTTATCTCCACTTTAGACAAAGTACAAGTTTCAAGCAGGGTTGCAGAACTTTCTGTCATATTGTGCTCTCTGCTACCGTAAATTCTAGAATCCTATACAGAGGTGTAATGAAATCAACCCCAGTTGGAAGTTCACTAAAATGCTTAGTAATTACTTTCATCTGTTCACTTCTTTCTCCAGTCTCTCCCCTAGCTTTATTTTTACTTCTAAAATTACATGACTTACCTAAGTTCAGTAAGCTTTTCCCTCTTCTTCTAAATTAGTTTTAATTCTGGTATTCCTCTAGTTTGCTGCGTTAGCTTTTTGGCCACTTGTTTGCTTTTCACTGGTCCAATATTATTTCCAGTTCCTTATTTTATTTTACATGATCTGAATATAATTTGAAGATTATTGTGCCCTCATTAGACCGTAGGTTCTTCCCATGAGTGATTTCTCTTTGGCTATTATGGTATTTACTGGGCTGATGGCTTTTTAAAGGCTCTAGATTTCAGTAACGTCCAGAGACTTCTTTGAGGTAAAGGTGCTACAAACTATTTTGCCTTTCCCTTCCTCTCATCCAAAGCTAATAGTGAAGTGGTAAAACATGAAAGTGGGACTGTTAGCAACAAAAACCTCCCCAAGGATTTTGCAGAATTCCAGCAAAAAAAGTAGGATCTTTATAGTGGAAAACTATTAAAGATTTGGACTATTCCCTTAATCTGAATCTCTTGGAGCAAATGGGATGGCTTGAAGGATGGAAGGTAGCAGATGTAATATTTCACGTGTCACCTGTTTCTCAAGTACAATCCTGACAATGATGTGCTTAACCTGCTTTGTAGTTTGTAATATTAAATTAACCAACCAACACTGTCATTACAATTTGCATACACGTTTCATGTTGGTAGGAAAAGGAAGGACCAGGGATATAATAAAAGTTGGCTCCACTCTGCCTTTTTGCTCTGAGATGTCCTTCAACTGTAGGGTTATTTCTGTTAACGTGGAGAAATCTGACGGTATCTTTTTGTGCTCCGCTGTTGGACCTCTTACTCATGTTCGTGCTCATATTTTTGCTGGTTTTCATTTTTTGTTTTTGCATCCTCCCCCACTTTCCTTCCTGCTGTTTTTTTCCTAGCTGTAAAATATTTAATGATTCTTAAAGTTCAGGGCAACTTTGATTGACATAGTCAATGCAGAGTGCTAACAAAGTTCAGAGGAGTTTGGGAATTGTAAAGAAAAAACTGTGTGGGTGAAGAGTTTTCTGTTAGAGTTGATGGCATTCCCACTGAGAAAATAATTTAAAAGATACACTATTAACTCTTTTTAGATATTGGAAGTAATCAAGTGTTTTGGAACGTTTCTGGTCTTGGAAGTATGGGGAAGGAGGGGTGTTCTGTGCCGGTTTCTTCTTCCCTTTGTACAAAGGTAATGTAATGACAGCTCTCATATGTGGGTTTGTGGTCAGTGGGAGAAGATGGTAAAGTGCCCTTCACCCAGAAGGCCTCAAAGTACAGTTATCATTCAGTGATTTTGATGATTATTTCAGTGTCTATTCCCTTGTGTCTGGGCTTTTTTTTTTAAAGTATGAGTGAAAGTAACATGGACTTTGAGAAATAACGTTGATTATTTAAAGAATCACTCATGATAAAATATCTCTTTCTGGGAATTTGTGTTCCAGTAGATTAGTATTATTGATCATTCTCTCCTCACGTACTCCACAGATGATTTTAGAAATCTGAAGCTATTAGTCTTTTCTTGTCTGATGTAATTACCAGTACAAGGAATAATCTAATTAGAAGAAAACAAGGATGCATTCTAATTGTTCTAATAAATTGTGTTAGTGCTTTATGCTTGCAGTCAGGTTTAGTAAGAAATCATTTGACAAAGTGACAGCTTGTCTTACAGCGCTAGCAAATATAACTTCAGTTTTCTCTGACTGAAGCTTACTGGTAGTAGACTTGAAACTGTGTATTAGAGGGTTTGGGCTCTTCAGGTACATTGCAAATTCTTAAAAAACTTTTCCTTTTTTGGTAGTGCCTGGAAACTGTTCTGTGTTTAGTTGTCAGGGAAATCGGATGACTTGCTAGCTTATCCTATGCAGTTCTTAAATAGTGCAGTAGGACAAGAAACAGTCATTCAAACAATCCAACCACTTCTGAAAAATTTAGTATGTAACTACAGGTGGGACAAAGTGCACTTGGATAGTGTGCAGATGTTTAATCTCTGTTTAGCTGTTTCTCGTTGTTTTCATGGATTAGAACCATTTTAGGCTGCTCTGCAGGGCTGTAGAGTTGAATCTCTGTAATAACCACATGCATGCTTCTGATACCTGTGGAAAACTGTCAGTGGCCTCCCATCTGTCTAAAGATTGGGTTGGCATTACTGAACACGAGTACGTTACCATGCAAGGATCAAAAAGTGCCTAAAGACCTGCCAAGCTGTAGGTAATTAATCCAGGACTGAGTTCTTTGCTTAAAATTAATAAGATCATGCTTATGGCAACATGAGAATGACCAATATCCATTAAAACCAGATGAAACAGAGCGATTGATAGTGGGGATAGGATTGGGGAAAGAAGATGTCAGATCGATTTTAAGTATATTCTACTCAACTCCTCATATCAGAAATTTCTGTCCCCTGCATACCACTCTTTGTCTGACGATGTTTTCAATTTATTTCCGTTTGCCGACAAAATATTTCTGGCCACTTAAACCTAATAGGTGATCTCTCTTTCTCCAGAAAGAGATGGAGTACTCGTTTCTCACTTAACTGATCTGTGCATTCACTCTTAATTAGATAAAGTACTGAAGGTGGCACTACTTCTTTGTAGTATTATTATGTCTCCAGGTCAGAGATGAGTGCCTGCATGATCTATGATTAGTAGCATTAATGGGCTATTTTACTTCTAATTGTTGGCAACAAAGGGTAACAAGAACTCAGACTATTAATAAATGCTTTATGATATAATTTTGAAACCTTTTCCCTAGACTTCTGTTCTTCTATTATTATTTATTTTAAATGGAGTACAAGGTACAGGTAGAATTATTTCAGCCATGCCTGAGCTGCTTAGGTTTAGTTAACATGCAATAAATAGTTTAAGACTATTAAGAGACTTTAAGATAGCTTAACTTCTCTCTAAACACTGTGTTCAAACTTTAGGCTTTACAGTTGGAAGGTCTGTGCTGACTGATCAACACAATAAATTTACGTTAACAAACCTTTAAAAGTTGGAATGATGGTATGGTGGTGAAATTTTGAATGGTAGTGAGTCAAAGTAGAAATTGTAGTTATCCTACACCAGGTTATTTCCATGCGTTGGCTATGAGACACTGTTACATATAGGAGGGATGTAAAAGGGATGCAATTTAAATATTTACGCAAAAAAAACCAATATTGGTAAAAGATACATCCATCCTTCTGATGGCTAGACAAAACTGAACTGGGTTACTGTCTGTCTCTATAAGCTGTGTGGCATCCTGCTATTAAGTAGTCTTTCTGTTTGTGTGTATGAAGAAGTACCTTGCCCTTCATTTGCTTAATCTAAAATTCAAATGCTCATTGCAGTGTGCAACTGCATTAGGAGTACTTAGACAAATTAAATGATTCAGTATGGTAGCTTTGAAGAATCTAATTTCCATGTGGGGAATCATTTTTATCATCTGGCAAAAAGACAAAACGTGAATTTTACATTGGCTGCTTTTTTAGTAACTTTTATGTTGCATGGGCTTTGCTTTATTGTTAATCCAAACCCAAAGCATGGACCTGTTATTTAGCTCATAACTGCTTAACCAGTGTTACAGATTTTTAATTCATTTACAGATATTAATGTCTACACTGTTCTGAACTTCTTTCCCCGCAGGTTACCATGAGCTCTGCTGGAGCAATTCCTGTATTGATGCAGTTTTGAACCATGATTTTCTTTGTGATTTGTACCTAACTGCCTCTGTAGAGCCATTATGGTTTGTAACATAATTATGTATGTACGACATTTAAAAATATATGGTACCTGGAAGATACCTGTGGTGCATTGAGTTTGTCAGGAACTTTTTTTGTCATCATCTTCTGTTGCTGTAAATATTTATAAAAAAGAATAATTTACCCGCTGAGAAGTTTTAGTCGATTTCTAGTAATGAAGCAGGCCTTTGATAACCTTTACTGGTATCTGTTCTGAAATACTGAAAATTCACAAACTTAAGAAGAAAATGGCATCTAGGCTGCATATTCACCTATCAATAACTAGTATTGACTAGTCGAGTTGGGTGAAGTTGCCTCTTGGATTGAAGCAAATTCTGTGGAAGGCTGCCAGTGGGTCACCACCTCAGGCTTCTTGGGTGGATGGACATAGGTTGTAACAACGGTTCTGAAGGGAAGCTGCAGAGAACTGATGGTAAAAGAACCTTCCCCTTTGTTCATATTTTCTACCTAACCTTAAGAACCTCAGATGTCGTTCTTTTATTGCATTTCTTTTGGACAAATGTGGTTTGCTTTGAAGTTAACAGAAGCTATGCCACTGATTCTAGGAGATCTGCAGTTCGTTGCTAAGTATGATTTAGTTCGTGGATTTAGATTGCAGAATACTAGGTTTTCTGCTTTTATTTTTGGTTTTTTTTTTTTTTTCAATTATTACGGGAATAAGGAAAAAATAGTTAACTCTGCATAAGGCAGCTATCAATCTGAAGTTTTTTGTAGGCATGCAGGGAGGTGATCAGTGTTAGTGCATGCTGCCAACAACCTATTGTCAGTCCTTTATAGGCTCTTAGAAAGCTAGTGCATAATTAACCTTTGCTTGAAATTACTCTCTTAACCAGAGAAGAAACCTCCCCAGATAAGCATGAAAAATATAATGGACGTTTCTAGATGCTTCATTCCTGAACATTTTATGGCTTATTCCCAAATGAATTTGAAAACCATCAGGGCAGCAGCAGCCTGCTCTGGGAGGGAACTGGTTCATCAATATATTTGAGACCTCGAGGTTTCTGTACAGCCTTAAATTTCACATACAGGGTGAAAGTGTATTTTCTGCTTTATAGTGTGTAGCAAAATACAGTCTAAAATCTCTGGTGTAGCCAAGACATGCTCTTAGCTAAAGAAAGGTTTATTCAGGAAAAAAAATGCATGCAAGTCAAAATCCATTAGGTAGTTCCAGGGGTGGGGTTAGAGTAGTGGATGTGAGACCACATGCTGACATAAGCTATACGGGTGTGAGGTTATCAACTCAAGTCATTAACTGGGCACTTCAGTTGTAGCCTTTGGGCAAATACTTGTTGAAACATAAAGGTGTTGTTGGGCTTAGCCTGGTTCCCTTTAACTGATTCTAATCTCAGTTTCTCTTCTGGTGAATGCAAGCCTTCAGCACTTTCAGGTGGGTTTAGTATGTGGTTCTGGACTTACTGGAAACCATCCGAAGTACAAGAGACAGTGCCTCATTGAAGTTTTTGCCTTATTTGACCAAAATTCTGAGCATTAGTCTTGTTTTAAAATTCACATTTCTCTCTACTAGCTGATATATAGCCAGTAGTTATTTAACTTACTGAGCTAGACTCAGCAGGACTCCTGGGAGCTGTAGGTTCAAAGTTCAGTTTACAAAGCTGTAGGTGGGAAGCTGTTTCCTGCATTGACTGTGTATGCTCAGGGATATATCAGGGGGGTGGGGGTGCTGTTTGGTAGGTTTTTTTTTTGTTGTTGTTGTTTTTCTTTTTTTTTTTTTTTTTGTGGTGGTGCTTTTTGTCTTTTTCTAAAAAAAGGTGCATAAAGATGGTGAGAGAATAGGTAGAGCAACTATTCTAAAGAGGGTATATGGAATTCCAGGCCTTTCACATGAGAAGGAAGGCATGCCCCCCAAAACTGGGGGAAAATGAGAAAATGGGGCACGGGTATGTCTCAAGGTGATGAATCTTTCATGGCTTTTACTTTTCTTTGGTTTACGATGTTCTCTGACTATTGGGCTTGCAGCAAATCTGGGGATAGGAGTATGTATGTCTCCTTTAGTTATCTGTCTCCTTGGAGAAAATGTTTTTCCCCATGTACAATCTCCTTGTAAGTGCAGTGGTTTGATATCCTGCCTGTTAAGAAACTAATGCTCTGGGAAGTGCAAGCTAAGTCCTGCCTTACTATATACAAGAGGGAAGCTGATTGTTTTCACAGGCCAAGCTTTACATCATTCTCACAGACAAATACTATAAATTGTAGACTTTTTTTGTGATGTTGGCTTTTCTTTACAGAAACTTCTGAAATGCAGGAATTTTAGATGGAAATGTAAAATAGCTGTGCTCTGATCAAGTCAAGGATCAGACCAGTTCTGTCCTTCTAACTTGTGATTACAGTTTTTGCAAATTTGCTGCATTCTTGTTCAGTATTCACACACTGTTCAACATAAGCTGAGTACCTTAAACAATGCACTGTTGAATATTGCAACAACTCCCAAATTTGTCTTCAACAATTTTTAAGAGAACTTTATCTCCCCATGAAAGATTTTTAAAAAATGCTAGGGGAAAAAAGGTAATACCGGAAAAACTGTTAAGGCAGAAAACATATTTTTTGCTTTTGTCCTGCAGACCTCTCTAAACCTTAGGTGTAAAGGTTCTGTACACAGGTGGTATTCTAAAACCTGTGTTTTGATATGCCCATCCTTTTGACATTACCTAAACACTGAGTTCCAAAAATTTTTGTATTATCTTCAAGAATCAGAATTTTAGGATGGTTTCATAGTGACCATATAGCCATTGTGTTATAAAAAGACCTATCTTGAAGCATGACAATAAACTATTATGAGGTTCTTCCAAATAGTTTTGAAATTTCTGTATTTCCCATCTTTCCTAAATTTTACCCAGATGTCTGATAAACACATTTCAAGCAGTGTACTAAGACTTGGCAGACACTAAATTCAACAGAATGTAAATTACATACAATGTGTTTATATATCCTCTTGGCATTTTTCTCCTTCCGTAGACTCAGTACGCTTTGTTATCCCAATGAGTCCCATTTACTAGTAGGCTGGAATTCAACTGCGTGAGAATACTGTTTAAAAAAATCTCAAGCAGCTCACTACAAACATCTGATGTTACAAAAATTACTTGCTACTTTATTTCTTTATGATTTTCTTACTTGATTGTGTATTATAGTTGTTTTTTTGATGTCACAAAACTGTGGCAGTAGCTGTTAAAGTACCTATCCTAAAGTCTGCTCTTGTGGAAGCTGGTCTTAAATGACTTTTATTAGCAGCTGCTGCTTTAAGGCTTGTGCATAAGGATTTTCAAAAATTAAGAATTTCAGTTTTCAAACAACTATTCTGTGTTTTCAGCTTGGTCTAACCTCATCTCACTCCCACACAATGCTAGAACTTTACAAATATTTGAATTTCTCAATGAATTGTCATTTTTCATGTTACATATCAGAGGTTTAACAAGCCACATTCTCATAAATTGAATTCCTGCAGCACTGAGTAATCAGGCTGCAAACAAGGACCCACTTTGAGAGCTGCCTTACAGACTTATAGGGAAAAAGTTCTCTGGTCCAGACAGAGTCTGGACAGAGGCCTCCAAGCGGAAGACTGAAACAATCAGTACAGACAAATAGGTGGGAGTATGGAAGCACAGAAATAAGGTGTTGGTCAGCATGCTGGGCAGTTGTCTTAAATGCCCAAACCCTTACCTGCTACTAAGGTTTTTGTAGGTGAAACATATAGGCAAAACTTACAAGAAACTGAAGAGTGTGGGTTTTTTTGGTTTTTAGCTATTAAGCAGCTCTCATCCCTGAATTGCACTGTACTGCTTGGATACTTTGCAGCTAATTCTCTCCTTTAATGACTTCTGGTCATCACCTGAACAGAAGTGAAGGTTAAAATCTTGTCTGACTAGCTTAACTAATACAGACCCATTAACTGTCACAGGTGTCTATGATTAGCCTTTGGTTTAGCAATTACAGAAAAATGTTAAATACTCCCGTTTGACTTTACAGAGTAAAAGCAATTTCAACTATTCTCCGCTTGCTAGTCCTTCATTAGAAGAATCTAGTTTTGCATATCTTCATAAAAAAAGCAAACTGTGACTAACAGGATGAGTAAAGCATACAGTAAAACTGCCTCTCTGAGTAGTCTTTGGATTTTGATTTTCTCAGAGCAAGCTACAATCGTCTGCCTTTTCTCAGGAATGAAGCACTGAAGGATCTCTGTGACTAAATTGAAACCTTCTAGCTGACATCTTTGCTGTGCATGTAGTAGCTGATGGACTGAATAAAAGTCCTAGATGGATTTGATAAGTTATGTTTGCTCCCTTCTCACAGTTGGGAATGTCTGACTGGGGTGGGGAGAAGGTTATGTTGTAGGTACTGGCAGTATTTTGGTTGAGATTTTTGATGCAAGATGGAGTATTAAATTAGTGACAAGTTCAAAAGACTGGAATTTGTTATGCAATACTCTGTAAATCAGTAAAAAAATTCATCTGTGGCAAGTAGCATGACAGGCTTTCCAGATAGCTTTTAGCCTTTACACTCCTGTCTCATTCTTCTGTACATGTTTCTCCATGTTGCGGAGATGGATTTGTTCTTGCTTGGACTTAATAAAATAGGATGCACCGATGTCAGTATTTATGAAAATCCGTCCACATTGAAATTCAGATATCCCAGATATGGAATATATCCTACTATAAATCACTGGCAGAGCATAAATCTTAATGTTATGTATGTGTCCGAGGATGAAAATATAGACATTAATTTTTAAAATATTCGATACTCAAACAAATCCTTCTTCTTTCTGCATTTTTTTAAATGATGGAATATGATTAGTCCCATTATGTAGACATGCTTATGTAACAGCTTATAAATATATATGAAACCCTTCCTAGAGAAGATACAGTCTTTATTCCAGGGGTTTTAGTAACTTGCCGAGATGACAAATTTAGGGGGGAAAAAAAAACCCCACACCTGATAAATGAACGTCTCCTCCTCTTTTCAACATTTCAAATGCCAAATCCATCTAAAAACTTCCTGATAGATATATAAAATTTGTACTTTCTGCTTTGATTTTTCGGTACTTTTTCTTCAAGCCCTCTTCATCCTCAAAGAGACGTGGTAATTAATGATAATTACTAATTTATTGCTTTAGGTTATAATGAAACCCCTGCCTCCAAATAATCAAGTTTCTTGCTGCTCCTTGTTTAAAAGGCTGTCCTGGGTTCTGCCCTGTAAACCTTGAGGCTATATCTTTGGGTTTTAAATCCTGTGTTCTTTATTCCAAAGAATCAAAATGGTGGACCTTGATGCCACGCTACAGAATAAAAATTCATGAAACTGAGAACTGATGGAGTTTTTATATAAGGAATGGAAATCCTGCCTGTAACCTTTGGCAGTTATTTTTAAGTATCTTTCATGAATCTATCTGCTTTAGTCTTAAATAATGATTCCGAGACATACGCTGAGGAAAGAATATGGGTGATGTCAAGGAAGGTCAAATAACTGAAATATTAGTATAGTTCTAAAACATACCTGAAATATGTTCAAGTATAAAGCTTGTTAATTAGCAGATGACTAGGCTTTTTGTTAATGTTTGTCTCTGTCAGTCTCTTCAAAGTGTTGGCTTGAAAACTAGTGTTTATACATGCTATATATGTGTATATTTATCATATCTAAGTTGGCATCTAAAGTTGCCTTTATGCTGTCAAGTTGCTTAGCTGGAAAAATATGGGGATTTTTTTTTTTTCAGGATAAAGAATGGAAGGTTTTTAATGGGATTAATAAGGAAGACAAAATATTTTGGTGTTCCCTTTTATGTGGTGAGGAGGATTTTTTTTTTATTAAGATTTCTTTTAACAGCTTGGATTCTCTACTTATAATGGTTTTTGAAAGAGCAGTATTAAAGCAGCTAGCCATGAACAGAAAAGAGAGAAAAAGAGTGAACTATTAATTCCTGGAACACCAGTGAAAGCAGCCATAGATGTTTCATAGCTCAAGTGAAGTTGCTCTGAATGCTTATGGCAGTGCATTTTATCCTTCCATGTTCTATCAGATGAAGGCTGTAAGCTTTGTAACAAAGGTAGGCTTTGCTATGACTTGAAACAGTAAAGAATGTGCACAGTAATCTCTCCAGAGACCTGTCACCCTGTAAAATGATCCCCTTCTGTTTGAATGGCTTTATTTAGATGTCTCCTCCTACTTGCGAAAAAGAGAATCAGCATTTATCTTCCTTCCCTTGTTCTTGGCAATGGTGAATACTAAAAGCTACGTGTGACTCAGCGTTGGTCCCTAGTGTTGGGCCATGGAGACTCTTCAGCACAGGGCATATTGACTGTTTGTGTTCATAGACTATTTAGGACAGGAGGATCCATTCTTGTTTGATCCTTAGCCACTAATACAGTAAACTGCTTAAATTACCAATAAGTAAAAGTAGGAGTCAAAACCAAGCAAACAGTTGCTCTGTTAATGCTGTCAAAGGTAATGTTGAAGATGGGTTCCTGAAGAAACTTCTCAGTCTCAAGGAGTCTGTCCCAGTGTTTTGACCTTCCTTTAAGGATTGCTACTGGAATGATTGGTTATTGCTGCTTCTCTTCAGACATGGTTTCCCAGAATTGTTAGTTATTAAAATTCAATTATCCATGATTTATTTCATGCTTATTTTTCCTTGGAGGTACTTTTATTACCTTCTCAATCTTAGGAAGACTTTTTCTTTTATTAGTGCAGATCCTGGTTTAGAGGTGGTGTTCAGAAACTGCTGAAACTTGTCAGCTGAGTATGTTGCTCTGGCAGTGTTCCCAGTAGCTGATATTAAGGTAGTTCCAAGTGGTCTTTTCAGGGCATTTTCGGTTCGGTCTCCAAAACCAAACTTTGGGTGTCAACTCTGACATCTGCCAGTTCTAATTCAGGTACAAGTACTAGAGTGAACATCCTAGGGTGGTCTTTAGCAGTCAAGTGTACCTTTAAGGAGTCCTTATATTTAAAAATACTGTGTCCCTAACAACCAGAATTTGTATTTTCTTTAAACCTTTCTTTTCCATGTTGTTAACCTTTCATAATACCTAATGCTGTGCACATTGTTCTTAGATTTTTGTCTGCATTTGAGAAAGGTGCTTTGAAGAATACAAAACAATATACGTGTTTCTCCATTCTTCTGATTGAACAGTCGATCCCAAACACTGGAATTACGTTTCTGGAACAAGTTATTTCCTCTTTATAGATACTTATATTATGTTTATGAAACCAAAAGGGTTTTATTGGATGAAAGTAAATCATATTACTGGCAACAAAACAATAGACAAGTTACTGATGAGGAAATGAGTGTCCCACAAAATGTGCACCTGGATAGAGACATTTAATAGAACCAATGAACTACTACTTAGAGCACTTTTCAGCGTTGTTAAACGCTTCATAGACTGACAAAAAGCCACATTAGGTTAAGTCCGTTCATGGTGGCTTTGTACTTATGCTTAGAGAAATCTTCATGTCACTAATTTACAGTAACAGTGTGGATTGTTGCATATACTTGTGTGCTAAACATTGGCATATTTCTTACCCCAGGCTTATATTTCCTAATAACTCATTATCAAATCACATTTCAAAAAGGGGCTGCTGAATTACTTAGCTAGAATGCAGTCATAGGTTTGGCCTTACTCATGACCTTCACCAAATAATAAGAGGCAGCTGCATACATCTTGTGCATGACAGGAATGTTTAATCTCCATTCTCCTATAATACACTACTGTGATTGAGAGTGAAATGCATAGGGTCATATTGTCCCTTCCTTGCACACTACAAAATCACTCTAATCATCCTCTGCACTGAGCTGTATGGTATGGATTTTTTTTTATTATCCTTGGACCTAAAATAGGTCCTAACAAGGAGCTCCTAATAGTATACAAAAATGACAAATACCTTTGCTTTTCTGTTCTCTTCAGACAATGCATTGGTTTACTGTATAGTATAGTAATGTCATTTCATGTAACCCTTTTAGAAGGTTGACTAGCTCTAGGTGTGCTATCTGTAAGAACAGAGTTGTGACTTGTTCTAAAGAGCAGATCTAATTAAAACTCAGAATTCATAATCTTTGGGCTGAGGCTTAAAAGAAAACCTGAATGAAAAGATGTAATCTTGAGGCTTCTCACCAAAGAAACATTAGGTTTGTCAAGGTTTTGCTTTATTGCAAAATTTGTGTTTAGTGGTTACCCTAAAATGCATGGTATTGATGGTAATGCTTTCCAATTATGATACTATTTACTAAATAGACATTTTGGCAACTAGTGCTTTAACAGGTAACTGATAATTGATGCTCTAAATGTTAATGATTATTGATTTTTTTTTTTTATTTTGATGGTTTTGAGGCAGAAGTACGTACTGTAAAGCAATGTACACTTTTGTAACTATATGAGAAAAAAAAAGTCAAATATAAATTGAGTCCCCCCCAGACTGAACTGTCCTATTCTGAGGAGTTCAGTAAGATTCCCATGAAGAATACACACACAACGAGCACTTATGGATTAATTTCTCCATTGAATAATTTTATGACTCTCCCTATTAAAGGCCTCTAAGTTGTGTTATCTTCTTTCAGGTAAAGATTGACTAATATATAGAAGAGGCCTCCTCTTAATGTAAGTGTGTGTTTCTCATATGAACGTACCGCTCTGTTCACTGGGACATGAGACCCATCAGGGATTTCTTCACCTGGTCCTGACAGCAATGAACAAAGAAATTAATAACAAAATCCAAGTCACTAATGTATTGTCATGGGGGGGATACATGACATGTATCCATTTCAGTACTTATTTAAACAATGTTTGGAAACACCCTGAGGGAGGAAAATAACTCCCCCTAAACTAGGTAAATCATGTAACAGGAATATCTGTGAGTCTCTAAATCTGCATGCCTCATCTCTGAACTGGGAGCACAATCTTATGTATCAGAACGTGTTAGAAAGAAATAGAAGGATTACAGTAGATCCAGTAATGCAAAACAGCTTTAGGTACTCAGGACACAGCCTGTGTATAAGGCTTTTTGTTTGAATAAGAGATTAGGCTGAAGAGTCCAACCACCAGCAGACAGAGCTGGGGTGAGGGTTATTTTGCAACCTGCGATAGAGCTTATTCCTCTGTATCTCATGCAAAAACATTTTAATCTGATCACGACAGCAGATTTTATGAAGCCAAGAGGCTTGACATTGGTAAATGGAGTACCCAGCTCTACACCCTAACCTCTGAAGAGAGATTGACTTTCTGCTGAAATCTGTTGTGAGATACGCTCAAATACAAACCTTCTCCTGCTTTCTTCTGCTTCCATACCTGTAGCCTTCTGCATCTGCTAATTCTTCACCAAGATAATGTTATTTAATGGAGAGCTGAATTGTGCAGCTGATGCACCTGTGTGAATTCTAAAATGAAAGTTTAGTCAAGTATCACCAGAGTATCTCCAGACATTGAAGCCTTCAGACTTTTCCATTCAAATGCATGTGGCAATAATAGGACCCCAAGTGGTCATGCTAGTGAGCTGGTGAGTCCCTGAAGAAATCATGTAGTGAAATCAAGACTTTTCAATACTGAACTGTTAGTTTTGCAGGGAGGAAAAACCTCACTGGTTTTAAAGCTAAAAGAAAAATCTTAATATAAAACTATATTCACTTCTTATAAGGAACTACGTGATACTTCTGATTTGGCAAGCAAAGAAGGCTCTTATATTTGGGTTTCATTGGTCTTGTTATGGTGCCCCTCTTTGATAGGATTGTGGATTTGTTTTGGTAAATTGTAGTGGAGTACACTGGAAATGATCCAAGAAAGCATGCGGTAGAGTATGTGACTGACAGTACAATGTATTGAAGTAACAAAGCCTTGGCTGTATCATCAATTAATCATCGGTGGTCTCAGCTATTGGGGGTGACGAGAAGTATGTTCCCACTCTGTAAATAAATTTCTTGGCTAATATAGAACTGATCTAGTTAAAACAGAGTTTCACTTGATTTGTAATTTCTCGAGTACTTCTCAGGCTCCAAATTCCCAAGGACTGAGGTTGTTTAGCAAATAAGAAAAAAAAAACCAAACAAAACCCCCCTTATGTCCTCAAAACAAGAAATGACCATTGCAAAGAGGAACAAACTGAAATTTAAATAAAGTTTCAGGTTAGATGGATCAGAAACTAATCTTCCCATTATGAATATGGTTATGACAAAACTTCTGTCAGGCTATCTTGCAGCTCTTAGGTTCTTAGATCATCTTGGGTGAGTAAAACGGCTAATGCAGAAATGACCTGGGTTTATCCTGCTGTAGGGTGAAAATATGAACTAGATAATATCCAGAGAAACTTGCTTGCCCTTTGATTCACTGAGTGGCATAAAACATGCATGCTGCAGGACAGTGGGCTATCAAACTCCTCCCTGTTGCATTTGTATTTTTATGAAGACAAAGAATTATCATCAGTCAGTTTAAGAATAAACCCGTTATTAAATGTATAATGTGGAAAAGTGGTTCATTTGAAAAGCAATGGATACATTTTCATTAATTGTTAAGCATTATGTAAAAAATTGTTTAGAAATTGTGACTTGTGCAGTAGTTTTAGCTGTGGACGACTGAAGCAACTGATGTATTGGCAGACACATACCTAGTAAATGGGTTCTAAATTATTCGCTCTGATAACCAGCAGCTTTCACATATGTTGATATTCATCCCTTTTCCCTTCTATAAAACTGTTGATGGTCATTATCAACTCTTCTTGGAGTTCTTGCTTTTTTGGTGATGGGGAGAAGTTGCTTTTTCATTTTATGCTTAATTCAGGGAATTTCTACTTCCTTAACTGTGACTGAGATGATTTTTTTTTCTTTTTTAAACAGGTCACTTGCAAAAAGGAAACAAAATTTAAAGTTGTACCCTTTTCCATAAATCTTTTTTTCTTCTGGTTCACCCCTGTAAGCTATGTTTTACTCTAGAGAAATGAGGTCTTGTCCAGCGGAGGGATGCTCAAAGCTGACCAAATAGCAGGAGACATTTTCATTTTAGTGAGAGAGAGGAACAAATAGATGTGTCTTCCCTGATCCCAACTTTACAATCACAGTGAGAGAGGCAGGCACTAGAGTCTGAGTCTGTTAGAGCCAGGTTGCTCCCCAAAGGAGGTAAAAAGAGATAGCTGAATGCTGAGAATAGTGTGGGGTTTTTTTCTCCCCTCCAATGTTGTTTTTGTTGTTGTTTTTTGTTTTGGATTTGTTTGGTTTTGTTGTGTTTTTTTTTTTTTCTCCCTGTCCTCTCACCCTTTCCCCTTCCCATGGGAAGGGGCTGAAAGGTGATACAAGCACCTCTTGCACATGTTTTCCCTAACTGCAACAAGACAACACTGATAATTGTTAGTTGTATATGTGCACTGGAGGTGTGCAAGGCTCAGGTGCCTCTCGGTAAGATAAGCAGCAGCTAATTGTCAGGAATCATCAGTATTGTCTTGCCTAAAATATACAGCAAATTCCACATAGCCAAGTATATTGCTTTTAGTCTCTGTTTAGAATGAGTGGATATGATTGTTCAAATACAGTGACCTGAGGTTATTAATCTATTGAAATGATTCTCTTCAACTTTCTTAATCCTCAAAGTACTCTTGACAGATAAGAAATGTGCTATTCCTTATCTTATAATCAGATCACCTCTAGGGTACATCTCAAATAGCTGCGTAATATAATAATTATTTTCCATTTAAATAAATTTTTTTAAAATTTTAATAAACTATTTTTTTTGTTTAAAGCCTGAAAATTGTGATTAGATCACTTTGGAACTTCGCAGGACAGTGTACATAGTGTACTGCTTTTGAGACAAAGAAAATGTTGTACATGAACATTAGAGATTTTAATGCATGATGTATTTGACATCAGTTTAGTGAATCAGACAAGAGATGCTTGTGAATATGTCTGCTTGCTGAGAATAAACCAGCTGGTATTTACTTGGGAAGTATTCAGAAAACACCCTCTTGTTAATGATCCATTGCATGATCTGGCATCTGGTAAACTAATATATTGTCATCTTTATGGTGAAAATCACCACAAATCATTAAAGTTTTTAAGAACCATTCAACTTCTTTATGCTTTCTAAAATACACTAATTATGGTAAAACTTGTTCTTACTACCAACATTGTTGAATAATGGTAACCCAAGACCAATCTCATAGGAGAATCTGTTAGCACAGACAATAACAAATGTTAATTCCAGAAGCAGTTTCCCTCTTAAGCGAGCAGGTGGCTGTGGTTAGTAGAGTTTGTTTTCAGTATTGCACATGGTAGGATACAGTGGAGTTATTTTTTAATGGAATCCTGTATTCTAAACTATTTTATTGATCCCTTCACTGAAGAACTGAGCATCTGACTTGATTTTATTTGTTTCAGTGAGACTTCTTAGAGTGAGAGTTACTTTTTCTCTTTTGAAACTGTATATGTGAATGTGTAACGAAGATGATGTCAAGCTCCTTTTGAATCTTCCTGAAGATACAATTCCAAATGTAGCTTGAAATTCCTCAGAGGCTTGTCTGCATTATGAAAGTTTCTCTTACCTATTCTGCAGTTGGTCAGAACTTAAAAAATAGTATTCAACTGTTCTTGATATTTCATAGAATTGGTAAAAATAATAATTTTTCTGATTTTTAAAGATGTGGGATTCAGAGTGATGTCTAGATGACACAAGATAAAAATTTTAAGTTTTTTAATATGCAGCTTCAGTATATTTGTGATGGGTAGCGGCTTAAGATTATGTGTTTGGTTTAAAAAACCCAAATTACAGAATCAAAACTTGTTAAAGCGGAAGAATCATGAAAAGAGAAATGAAGGCTCTGAAACAGATGGGACAAGATTTATTCCCTCACTGAAATGAGGAAGTTCAGACAATAACATTTGGAGATGGAATCTCTAAGACCCATTTCAACTGTCAGGAGCTTCTTGTTAGATCCTTCAGTTTAGTTTGGTGTCAATTTTCTCTTTTAGTGGGCTTATGAGGCAGTAGATAGGGATGTAATACTGGTGATTTAAAGACGGATGGATGCAAAGCCTATTTTTGAAAAGGCCAGACATCCGTCTCTCCCTCTTTCTCTATTTGCACAATAACTGTCTTTCAAATGCTTGTCACCTTTTAAAGTTTATATCACTTGTTGCAAAGGTTGTCATAGTGGTTTATTTTCCATTGTACCTATTCTCTGTGTAAAGCTTTTCTTCCAACGTTCTCTTTGAAGATGACCTTTCCTTAGCTTAAGTTCATGCCCTTTGTTTTTGTATTTGACACAAGCTCCTATAGCCTTATAAACTATACCTTTTGTCCTTTTACAAAATTCTTGTGTAACTTGGCAAGATATGCTGTTAATTTCCTTTTCCAAAGACTAGACCTCATTCCTCTAAGGTTGTTTTTTTTATTGTTGTTATTATCCCAGATCTTCCAGTACCTGCATGATTGAGTGATATCTTTGTCTTTATTTTTGCATACTTCTCATAAAGCAGTGATGGGAAATGTGAGCATAGTTTCACATGTGCTCTCAATCTCATACATGCAATAGATGATGTTTTTCTGACTTACAACATGTTCATACATAAAACTATTAAAACATATATATAAATAAGTAGCATTTGTTTTATTTGAACCCACAGTACTATAGGATCAAATTTTCAGTATTTTTTTCCACAGTAGCTTTTACTCAAAACATGATTCTTTATAATTGGCAGCTAAAGAGATGACCCTATTTATGGGCATAATCTGCACTAGAAAACGTCAGTTACATACCAGAAGCAATCTAGCTTTTTATCAATTGTGTTGCTGTACAAGTTCATCTACCTGCTTTAAAAGTATCTGCACAGAATCATAATTTGTCAGGGTAAATCTGTGAATTTTCTCTCAACTTTGCAGTAATTGGTTTAAGCTATTTTTGGTTCTGTAGAAATGAATTTACCACAGGAAGAGAACAAAAAAAAAAATTTTCAAATTCTTTGTTAGAGCTGTTGCTAAACATCTTTTTAACTATCTTAAATTGTCTTTTATATTTGAGGGCCCTAATAGCTCTTGTGTTAGGGAATCTCTCCAATAATGAATGATAAATTTATAGGAACTAGATGTACGGTGTCCCTTGTTCTTTCACGGTTAATACTTTCTGTAACATCAGAATTATCAAAATACTGGGAAGTACTTTCCCCTTTTGAGTGTCTTGGCTATCTTTTAATAAAAATATTTATTGTTTTCCCTTTTTTTTTCCCAAAGCTAAGATGCCTGAAGTCTTGAGAAGGTTGTGTTCTGTAGTATAAGCTAAACCTGATCTGATTCTGTTAAAGTGTATACTTTCTGTAGGATGTAAGTCATCTGACACTGGTTACTTGAAGAGTTAACTAAGTAATTGTCTTAATAGTACTGTTACCCTTTACACTACAACTAACAAACTGTGGGGATCTTCTACGTCCTTTTCCGTGTCTTACTTTATTACTCCTTTTATGTGCCTCAGAATTCTATTTATATCTATACAACTTCATGGTTTACCTTCTGAAATCAACTCAAACTATAACATTTTCTTGGTTTTCATTGTGCCTTGCTGCAGGGCTCATTGCAAGCATCTGTTGATTTCTTTTGCCTTCCTGAAAGGGAAGGGACCAATTTAATTACCATGTAAAAATCAGTTTTGCAATGCACAGTATGGTAGAAAACAGGCTTTCTAAGGAAACTATCCTAAAGGTTGATTAGATAATCATATTTTCTTTAGAATTCTGTAATTTGTAAAATTAACTGTATGGAAGAATTATGAACTTTATTATAAATGGTTTTGAAAATTTTCATAGAACGGTATTGTTAATGTCTGTGACACATGCTGGTTTTGTCTTTATTAAAGACTGTAGGATATTATCAGAAGGATTATTCTTGTGGTGCAAGGTAAGTTATAATTCTTCAGTGCTTTTTAGCAAGCAATCCTTCTGGTTTAAAATATTATTTCTTCTTTTTGGTTATAGAGGAGTACTTTGGCTATTTCTCATGCCCCATCAATAGCCAGTCCTTTGCATCAGCATTGCATGATATCTTACTGTCACTACTTTTTCCGAGATTAATTTTTTTTAATTATTATTTAACCCTGACAATAATCTTTCCCTCTCTTTATCCCAAGCCCAGTTGTGAAAAACATAAATGCACTGAATATGATCCATCTCAGTGTTGGGAAAACATCAAGTCAGTGACATGGATTCTGAGAATGCAGAAGTACCATTAGTAAAACAGCTTCAGCATTGAACCAAGTTGTTAGTTTGTATTTATATGGCGCTGGATTTTACGTAGATGGTTTGAGCAAACACTGTCTAACCTTGGCCTCAAAGAAGGTACTTTATTTCAGTGTCCATTGTTTGACTATATGTTTGAGTTCTGTGCTGTCTATGAATGGGAAGTTGAGCATAATATTTAATTGTACAGATATATCCAAAAAGGGAGTTAATCATGTGTTTTACTTTTTTTTTTTTTTAATGCAATACTGGATCCCAATTCACCAAGGTGTACTGTGGTGAAAAAACAGCAGCACGTAGGAGTCATTACTGACTTCTTCATGGAAAGAGACAATAATATAAACAAATGTCTAAGGAAAGAATGTCTATGTTAAATAATACAGTAGATTTAAGGATTCTTTCTGAAAATGAGGAAGAAAATTCGTGACTCAAAAAGACTATTTACACATACACACATATGCACACACGCAAAATGAAAGGTTAATTCTTAGATCTTGCCTTCATCTGTGGCATGCATTTGGGCTGTTAGGCACAATAAAATCTAGTGCAGGTTCTGCTGTTTAAGGATGAATAAGACATTCTTGTCATAAAGGTACAAAGAGGGAGAAATCAAGCTATACTGGAACCTTGATTTGTATGAGGGAGAAAATAAAATGTCATATGAAATATCTCCCTAAGGTTCTGTTGTCTGTTTTCCAGTATAAAATAATCTTCACTGACTTTGACTAAAACTTCTTAGTTTTGTCTTAGGAAAACAAAAATGCTTTCAAACTCTGATAATATTAAGAAAAATTCACTTTCTAAGTCTTAGACCATGGTTACATCAAATCTGATATCCCTACCATGGATCATTTTTTGGCGTTTGCTCACAACCAGCTGGCAGTACCTTTCTGAGCAGAACAGGCTGTGAATACGAAATATTAATAAATGAGAAACATGGAGTTCCAAGACAAGCAGTTTTTTAAAAATTGCATTATGTATACTTAATGCCTAACTGACCTTTTTTGCTGTTTCTTAAATCTCTTAAAAATTCATCTGATTTCAAAGCCAGAGTATTAGCGCATTTATATGTAAATTGCCTTTAATTCATGCATTGATTTGAAAGACTAATCCAAAAGATCCTTTACCACAAGTGACCTTTTTGACACTGTACTTCTGGGAAGACTGTAAAGTGGTTTCTTATGACCTCACATCCACCTGTAGCATAACATATGCCTACTTCAGTCTGTATAAATCAGTCATAAGAGAGTGGTTTTCAACCAACATTGAATTATTAACACTATAACTGTCTTGGTTACAGTTAGAGTTAAAATAGGTCCTATTTAAGCCAATGATTGCTTTCTGTTGGCATTCTGGCTTATTTTAGATGTTAAACACAATTAAGGTGTTCCCTGATTATGCCCCTTGAATAATAAAGTGTAGTATAATATAGCTTTTAAATGACAGTCTCCAAAGATTGTAAATTTCCAAACCCATTTAATATTTATTATTTGCCAGAATTTCAGGTCACCACACCACCTGCTAGAACAAATACGCTAAAGCCGACTTCTACTGTTTCCTATAGTAAAGGTGAAACACTTCCCTTTGCAGAAGAGAGTATACAAAACTGGGATTATTATGTATTAGAGATTATAAATTTATGTTTCCAACCATTTATGCTCCAGAAAGCAACTCTTGATGCATGTGTGCTGCAGTGTATGTTTCACTGCAGAGAACGAAGGCTCACCTGGCTTGATGAGCAGTCTATTATTTACTATTTTCTCACTGTGACAGGTTATTACTGGGAGGATCCATAATAATTCTGCTGAATTACTGCAGTTGTTTATTGCTAATATATAATGTCAAGGAAAATAAACGCTATTTTTGTTTCTCTTTTCAAACAATCTTTATTTTTTCCGTCAATTAAAGCTTCAGAAGAAAATGGTACAAAGATCTAACATTGAAGATTGTTGCCTACTTGCATAGTCATCAGTAAGACAACAAATGATCTGATATTCTCGAAATGTATTTTAGTTCAGTGATGATGATTTTTTTTGGACTAAGAAAACCCAAAATCTGCCTTTTTAAATCCAGTTAGGCAATGAAGTATACCAGACAGTGCATTTTCATATTATGATTATTATTATACAATACGTGAAGATTATTTTTGTGTTGCATGCTTCATATGAGAAGGCATAAAATACTTTACACTGAGTTATAATAAAGTAATAATGATTTGCCAAGTTACGGTATAGTAATGGAAAAAGTGTGGAGATAATATGAGCTCCAAATTGGCCTGTGTCGATAATTATCACATACTTTTTCAGTCATATCAGGATAAATCAGTATTAATGGTCTTTGTGGGAGGACAGGCCTGTCTGGTCTCTGTTGACTTGAGGAGATTTTTTTCAGAAGAATGAGAACAAGATGGCATCAGAAGTAGGGTTTTATCATTTGTTGTTAAAAAAACACACAAAACCCCCCAAACCCCACTTACCCACCATTGTTTTCAGGATAATATAAGTTGTTTTAAGAAGAAGATACAATAAAACCACACAACAGAAATTGGTGCTGGAAACAAGAACCTTTTCTGGCAGACATTCTTAATAATTAAACTATCTATTTATGTGCTGTTTTAGCCATAAGTTGTTAGTTATATCCTAACTTGGCTTGTGGAGATTGCCTACCATTAATAAACTGTACGTCACTACTGCATATAATTTATTTTCCTTCTGAAGTAGTGATCAAGCATTTAGTTACCATGATCAAGCATTTAGTTACCATCAGCAAATAGTGTTATCTCGGCATATAAAGATCAAAGGGGTTTTATTTAATGTAAGTAAACATGCAGGAACACTTGCAGAACATACT
Organism: Ibidorhyncha struthersii; assembly: GCA_013398815.1. Taxonomy (NCBI): domain Eukaryota; kingdom Metazoa; phylum Chordata; class Aves; order Charadriiformes; family Charadriidae; genus Ibidorhyncha; species Ibidorhyncha struthersii. The sequence continues at coordinate 196,045 of VZSZ01001514.1, forward strand.
CGGTTAAAAAAGAAATTGGCATTTTGATGAGACTTGGAAAGTTTGGTAGCACTGAACAGATGTTGAAAATGTCTTAAAGAAAACCCCAAACAACCAAAACAAGACAAAAAACCCACCCCAAAACAACTACCCCAAAAGCCTGTAGGTGATGGAGGACATCCTAATGATCTGGCTTTGTATTGAAGGCCTGAATGGCTGGAGCTGTGAAAATCACATGTACAATGGAATTGGACAAGGATATATATTAGTATCCTTGTCTGGTTTGCTTATGCATGTGATTACCCCTATTATTTGCTATGGTAATAAGTCTGCTCAAAAATTAGAGATAATTAGGTAATTAAAAGAATAGATGTGGGAAAGGCTACTGAAAATTAGCTGCACATGCCAACAAATGCAGTGGAGTTTGTGGCTGAGCCAAGACCAAGAACTAAGCTGTCTAATGTGAGGCTGGTAAATCTGAAATTCCTCTGGGTTTGAAGATGCTTGTGAAGAGCTTGAAATGGCAGCATTGGGTTTAATTGCCAAACCCAGAAGGTAGTGTCCATCTAGAGGTTCCTTTGTTTTGCTGCAATCATAGCGTGATATGATAAAGAGTAGGACATAGTTTACTGTTACAAAATTTGTCAGTTCTTGGATGGGTTGAAAGGAAATAAATATTTCAATTTGTCTTACACTAGTGTACATACAGACATAAATATGTGCATGTTTTGTTTATGTATGTAGGCTTGTTACCCAGAGAATGAAATGCAGGAATAGTATTATGAACAAGTGAATAAAAGTAAGATGGGGGGAGGGGGGAGGAGTTTTGATTAGTGCTAGTATTTAAGTAGTCTCATTATCTGTTTCCTCTGGCTGGATAACTGTATGGCTAATAAGAGCTATTTTTCATCGTCTTCTGGAGTGTACAAGAGAAGGGTGGAGAAGGAAAAGCACAGAAAGACTTCAACTTTTGAGTGTTTTCTGAATTGGTGAAAGATGTGTTGCGCTATGAAGAGTAGCATTACTGCAGTGTATTACAGCTACGAATCTGTCCCAGTGATGATGGCATTTCTGAAAGCTATGTCCATTATCCCCCTTCCAGCTCTGGACTGTGTTTCTGTGTAGCTGGTATGAAAAATGTTGGATTTTGGTATTGGGTAGCTGCGCAGAGAAAAAAAGACTTGAATTATCAGCTGTTCTAAATGAAAAGGGTTCAGCTTCATGTTTGTATACGTGCAAAGATGTGGAAGGTCTAACAGTTGTGCATAAAAATACTTGTCTCATATTTACTATGTGCTTGTATATAAAATTAAAAAATTTGTTTTCTGTAACTATTTCATCAGTAATTCTATTTAAGTATAATAAGGTGTTCCAGTATAAAGCGGGAAGCGGTGCTGCACTAAGTATTAAATGAAATAACACTTTGAAGAGATGTGAAAAATTAGCTGGAGCTTCCGGTATCCATAGTTTGAACTCCTTGCATCCTCACTTGACTATTGCTGAATGACTCTCTTCACTGTAATAAACAACAAACACATCTCTCAACAGTGCTACTTTCAAGTAAAGCCTCTGTTGCGGCAGGTAGCATTTAATGGGGTGGGACTTACGACTTTGTGGAAGTCAATTCCTGAGAGATGAATTTATGTACAAACCTGGGAGGATCAAGGAGATTGATAATGATATATTAACAGGGTAACTGTCAGGAGGGACAGGACTGCAATACCAGGGATAAATGAAGATCTTGGCTCAGCATCACAGAGTGACAGCAAAAATAAGATGGCAGAAGAGATTTATATTGATCAAAAGAAATACTAGCCTTGGGCTAAAGGAACAAAAGCATTAACAAAAAGTGATGCAACTGGCATTTGGTGACTAAATTTTTATATGATTCAGTGGACACGCCTTGGAAAACTTGTGAATTCCTGTGGCAAGGAGAGGGTTTCATGGCTGTATGAGTGCTGAAGTATTCTTCAACTGGATAAAAGAAAAAAGGGTATGTAAAGGGGCATATGAGATTACGTACTGAGCTCCTTTCCAGTTTTTCCTAGACTATTGCGATGGTACCCCCGATGTTACAAGTTAAGGAAGGACTGCATTAACTTGTGAGTGCCATGGAGACAGCTTTCTTCTGTGACTGTGCTGTGTGTATGCGGGATGGCATGACTTACTGCCCAGCAAACAGATAACTGGACTTGCCTTCATAAAAGACGTTCCAGTTCACTAGGTTCAATGTGCTGTGTTACTCTGCTTATTTTTTATGAGTTATGTGTTACTAGGAGAATTGGCGCCCTTTCTGTAAAGACAGATAGATGACCATTATCACTACTGTGATTTCCGTGGCTGGAGTTGCACCTTATTACAATAGGGATACGCTAATAAAGCAGGAAATGTATTTTTCCTCTCAGAGGAAAGGGGCAACCACATCCTGCTGTGGTGTCTTGGCATACGTCAGCTGTTCAGTGATGGGTTCACTGCTCTCTTTGGTCATTGAGTAAATGAAGTAGTACTCTTTGCTCCCTGTAAGCTTCTGAAATGAAGGGCTCAAGACTCCGTAAAGCATTGTCTGACTTCTGCTATGTCTCAGAGGAGCAACAGCAGTATAGTAAATGTATCAAAGAGAAGGTTTAGCTAAGTACAGGCAGGTGTGCTGTAGATGAACAGCCCTTTCAGTGCTGTTGGATAACCAAGCCTGCACTGTGACAGGGAGGAGCATACCAATATGAGGATGAGGAGAAAATGGACAACTGTGTTTGAAGTAGTGTTACCTGGCTCAGAGGATCCTCTGAAGTGGTCCTCAGGATATATAAATTGGCAAATCCGTGCAAAGTGAGATTTGTCTCTAAGCTTCTGTCGCGCTGGAATTTCTGTCCTTTTTCAGTAGGTTTTTTAGGATACTCTGGCTGGTACAGAGACCAGCTTAGATTTTTGCCTGGAGTTTTCAAAGAAAAGAAGAATTTGGTGAGCTCTAGATACTGAACTGCCCCATCTTCTACATCGGTTTCAACAGCAATAAATGAATGAAACCCTCTCAGTATTGACTGAAGAGATCTCCTCTAGCAGAGGGGAAGTATCTTGTGATATTCACATCTTCAGTAGCAGTTTTGTTTGTGTATCAGGAAAATGGCAGTAAGAGATGGGAAAGTGGAATGGAGCTGACCCATAGCTTCTTCAGGGGTTGTCTTCTGTGCAAGTACCTTTTCCAGTCCTATACAAAGAAATATATTTTTGATGTTAGAGTTGGTCTGATGATTGTAGTCAGATCTTTAGCTTTCTGAACGTAGTCTGAAACAAGGACAACAAGCTTTGACGATGAAAATTTTGTTGAGAGAACTGTTTCATGCTTTGACTTCCCCCTGCCCCCACCCCTTTTTGTTTCCTTTTAGAGTATTTAAGTTGAAAATATCCCTGACTTTGTTTTGTCCAGTTCTTAATTTCTTCAACACATTTATCTTTCTTTTCCAAAGGAATCATAGATAATAACTAGGAATTTTAACAATCCTTTACAGACCCTATGTTAGATAATGACTGATGTTCTGGTACCTCTGGTCCTTGCTGTTCCCAAATATTCACCAAAGGACCCATGAAAGGTTATCTTTGTAATTTACAAGAAACAATCTCAGAAACTTTGTCTTGCGTTTCTTTTCCCATTTAAATTTTGGTACTAGATTAATTGCATTGCTTTTTGATGAAGTTAAATTTGGAGCCTCTTTTATTGTTCTTCAGAAACTTTCTTTTCATGACAAGTGGATCTGATTTTCAAGATGTTTAATTTCTTTACTTCTTGATATAATAGATAATCCAAATACCACGCAATATTGGGAGAACATTTTTAGCCTTCTGCAAATAGCATTTCCTTGTGTGAATTCTGTAAAGCAAATTGTTTTGCTTACCCAATTTGTCTTGTGTAATATGTAGTTAAAATAAAGGTTAAGGGTCACTTGTTCTTCCCATCTGCAGCCTGTTTTATAGCTTAGATATAGTTGCTAGTTTTGGGCTAATTCTCCATATGTGTAGAACTTCAGCGATGAAGACTTCAACTTCCTTGTCTGATTCTTAAGTTCAGTTTATTTTTTCTTTGTGGAAACGAAGCAAAAAGGAATATTTACTTGTTTATATCTCTAGCTAATTATCTTCATCTTTCTTTAATTTGTGCTGCAGCATCTTTTAATCATTCTTGTAGGGTATCCAGCTTTGCTGCAGAAGAAAACCTGTCAGTCTGATCTAATAGAAATAACTTTATACTATTTCAGTCTCATCCCAAAAATGTTTAATGCTACTGGGCTATACCATTCTGCATTACATGTAGTTAGGAGATCTGGAGAATGTTCCAAATCTTAAAGATGTGGTTATCAGCTTTGGCTGAGCATCAGTTTAGTCTTGGATTTGGATTACAGGTAAAATCGCTGTTGCTGTCACTAACTGTGATAAAGCTGCTTGGGATCAAGGCAAAGACCTGTGTTCCAGCCTCTTTGTCTTTTGGGGTGACCAGAAATCTGGCCCTCAAGGTCTGAGAATGGATTTCTGTTCTGATTTTTGTGTTTTGCTATTGTTGGTTTTCTTCTTTTTTTTTTTTTTTTTTTTTTTGTGTGTGTGTGTATGTGTTATGTTCACATCTTTGGTATCAGTTTGTTTTAATAGTAAATGTCTAATGCCACCACTACTTTGATATTTTCTTCTCGCTCTTGATATGATGAAAAAGAAACATTCCAGTGTCTTTACTACTTGCCCCATATCAGGCAACTTTCTTGCAACTTAAAATCACTTCCCTTTGTTGCATCTTGTCAGGTGATATTTGAGTTTGACATGACAGATGGAATACGTGTTTCGTAAAACTGTTTCTAGAGTTATTCTAATGTTTACTGATGATGGAGGGCAGCCAAATGAATAGTTACACAGTCCAGCATTGCTTTAGTTTTCTGTTAGGAATAAAGGAGGTAAACGAAATCAATGTCTGATCAGTGGAGAAGGACCAGATTGGTAGAAAAAGACATTCTGAACAGAAATATTTGAGATCACTGCAAGTGTGGTGGAGTAAACCAAATAGAAAGGAACTATAAAAATGGAGTGTCCTTTTTGTTTTGGGGTCTTTTTGGTTTTCCTCCTGACAAATATTATCTATTTCTATGCCTTGGTATGTTAAGAGACTAACAGTAAGAGAGCCTCTTTTGCTTCTGTGTTTTTAAGGAAAGATTATATATATTTTTTTTTTTTTTTTTTTTCTTTTGAAAATCTTTTTTTTCTAGAGTTGTTTGAAAATCTGTAAAAGGCAGGCTGGTCAAAATGAAAATGTCTTAAGGTTGAATCTAATCTTGTAAGTTGTTCACGGCCAACTCAAATCATGAATGTTTCTTTGAGACCACAAACTTTGCTTTGGATGGTCTGTCTCACTATTATTTTTCAGTACAATGGTAGGTATAACCTTGTCTGTACATCTTAATTTTTTTTTAAACCACGTCGCTAATGAAACAACATCAGTTGTAAAAATACTTTTAAAATAACAAATGCTTAATTTTGTTTCCTATTCCATTTCTTGAAGTTTGGAAATGGAAATAATTGTCATTGACTTGCATTTAAGGGAAGTTACCCAGGACAGCTGAGCAGTTCTAACAACTCCCTACCGGTGGCAGGGGACCTCTTACTCTGCTCTCCCCACTCTGGCGTGTGTTGAACTCATCCCTGAACTAACTCAACTTGTAACACGAAGCGTGCATTATGCTGGGTTTGAGCATGCTTTCTGAGGGTGCCAGAGGTGAGCAGAGGGAGCATGTCTGGAAGGACAGGGGACATGAAAGATAAATTCCAGGGGGAGAGGATTCCCTTTTTAGAGGCAAACTCTGAGCTGGTGCAGCCATCCTTTGTAACTTCATTCTTCAGATCTTTACGTAGCGATGGGATGCAACCATGTTTGTGCTAAAAGTACTGAAAGGCAAGGGACTTCTTAGATTAAATATTAATTTATAGTTTTTTAAAATATGGAAATTCTGTCGATCAATTTTTCAAAAAGCTGATGTGATTGTATGTAAATTGTGGATAAATTTCATTTGACGCTATCCCAGAAGAAACTTCTCATTTTCTTATTCTCAAAAGTAATCTTTGTTTCCTGCTATTTAAGCTGTTGCTGAGCAGATTAAATCATGTAATTTGATTATTTTTTTTCTTTTAAATATTTTTGGTTTTGCAATGAGGGCAATCTAAATGAATGGATATTTTGAGGGGGGAAAAGGCCTGCTAGACTCCTCTGTCAGTGTTATCTTGTATTCATTTCATACTCCTCTCAATATCATAATGAAACTACTTCGTGTAATTTCCATGCATGTCCTCTTGCCTTGTTTTTTTTTTTTTTTTTCCAATTCTAATACCTGCTTGCTATTGTATCACAAAAGAATCAAGGAACCCGTGTATTTGTATGAAGGGCATTTTAAATGCTAATGTCAAGTGTCATTAATCATTTTTGTTGTTATACCTATAAAGCTCAGTTTCTGCATACAGGAAAGACTTGGGGGTAGGAATCCAGTTTGGAAGTAACTCTTTCAGATTAGCCTTTCACTTTCTGTGAGTTGCCAAATGCAAATTAAAAAGAATACCAAGTCAAAATAATTCACGTATATTTGAGCTTTCTGCCTCTGTTCTCCATAGCATTTGTTTTGAGAACTCGTGTCATCATAAACATTTCCCACAATTTGTATTCCTTCTATTTTGAAAATCCTTTTTCCTTCAAATTTTTTTTACTTTTCTCGTTGCACATATTTCCTGGAAAATTACCTTAAAAGTTTTTTCTTTGTATTCTTAAATTGTAAACCAGATAGGCGTATATCTGCTTATTTGAATTAGTTCTCATTTTTTTTTCCTGTGGGGAGAAATGTGTTTGTTCTCAAATGAAATTAGACATTACATAGTTAATCACTAAAAGGAGCCGCATGCATGAAAAGTTATAATTTACTATAATTACTGTATTATTAATAACAACAAAGCCACAGAGGTCAGTTTGTCAATGGCATGAATGGTTATGGATTCTGATGTTTTGAGTAACATTAAAGCTAATGAAACACAACTTTGCTGTTCTTAAGAAAGGTCCAGGTGATCTTAAATGCATTCATTGTTGGCTGGAACCAAGTGCTCTGGATTCCTCCTGCATGCTGCTGTTAAAGGTTAACCTGACTTACTGTTCAGTTATTTATCTGCCTGGTTAACTGCTGGCTGTGGCTCATAAGTGAATGGATTGCAATTTCCTTGTTAGCTGAATAATGCTGACGCAACATGATGTTTTGAAAGCTTATATATGTTTAGAATAAATGTTTACATTTCAGTTTTTCATATAACTTTAAAAATAAAAATCCAACAAGAAGGAAAAAAAAGGATGTTGGAAGTCTTCACCCTAGCTTAGTAAGCAGGAAATTTAATAAGTGGTTATGAGTTAAATATCTACTGTAGTGTAAGCTATCAAATGTATTGTAAAGTAATGTATTAAGCATTAATTGACCTTAATTTCTTGTAAAAAATCCCAATATGCTCTTTTCAAGCTATATTGCACTTGGATGCTGACTACAAGTTTACTAAACATAAGAGGCAGAAGAGAAGTGATTTTATAGGTAAACAATGACATTTTATTTTGGCAATTTAAAGAAAAAAAGAACAAGATGTATATAATACCCTCCAGCGTGGAGTGGATTAGAATCTTCGTATAGCGGACAATCATGTAAAGATTACAATATTAGGCATTTTTCTTTATCTACAGATGATCACAAAGGACTTGATACGCTTGGTTACCGTTTTGTATTCCATTGTAAATAAAGGCACCTTATGCCTAATGTACTGCTATGAAGGATAAGAAATAGTCTAGAACTATAAATAAAATATGCAGTTTTTGTGAAAGGTGAAGAGTGCAAATGTTATTTTGTTTAAAACTGGTTAAAGTTATACAGAGATAATATGAATGCATAGCTGTGATTTGTGGACTGTATATTTAAGAATCCAGTATCAGACTTCAACATTTTAATTACTAATGTGGGGAGAATAATTGAGAAGGGTATAATATTAATATGAATATGCTGTAAACAAATTGAGAGTTCATTGCATTTGCTTACTCTTTAATGAAAAAGCCAATATCCTGTAAAAATAGCAAAGCCTTGCTTCAGTCTGTGGATCAGTGTGCTTTATGGATATACTGCAACTTGGTTATTCCATTTTGCCAAAAAACAGGGAAAGCTGCTTTCCCCATTTGTGTAATTCTACTGCATGGAAATTTTCTCACTTTTGAGTCACAAATAATTAAATTAACAATTCCCATTCCCTTATAGTAACTTCTTTAAATATCCATCTATAGATTTTCGTCTTGGAGAATTTCTTAGTCTCCTTAAAAATGGTTGCTTTCAGATCCTGTTCTGTGGAAAGATCATCAGTATGAACTAGAGCCTGGCATGGTGATAATAAACCAGTTTAAATGTTTAGTATGTTAACTAATAATAAATTATTCTCATATCACATGATTTGACTTCATTAGGAGAGGGCCTGACTGCATTGTGATTCTGTGAAGGTCGGGACTTTGGTTTAGAAGGATGAAAGAACTTGCTGTTCTCTTCAAACATTGAACAAGAATAAACCCACTAGATCATGCTTATACTTGACATTTGTCTTCCTGAGCTAGAGGACTCTTATCAGAAAGCACATCTGCCTTCATACAGTCTGAAGCATAGGAAGACTCTCTTCATACTGATTACGGTTCTTTTCTTCCTTGTTACTGATTGCAGAATTTATTTCTTGAGGAAGAGAAAATCATAAACTTTTCCCCTTTATTTACCGCCTGAACATCTAGGCGTCTCAGAGTTTCCCTTTCCAGAGGATTCTTCAGAGCACTGCTGGAAATCTGTAGCTAATCACTTTGGTAGAGTTCTTGCAGTAAGTGTGATGTCAGTAGTGGCATGGGTAGAAGTTTTATTGACTTAAAAGTAACAACAACAACAAAAAAAGAGGAAATTTAAACATTATACTCACTTTAGAAATACATTTTTCTTTTTCTTATTTATTGCAATGGCTTTTGGTTCATTAGTGAACTTTGGATCAAACAAAAAAAAATATTTCCCTTCCATCTCTTCTTTCCTCCTGCCTAAAAAGCGTTTCTTTCCCCATCACTGACAATCTTTATGTGGTTTTATATACACCCTACCCTATTTGAGCAATGTCCAGAGATCATAGTGCTGCCTAGGGAAACTTTATCAGCATCAGGATAATGTTAAGAGGAGGAATCAAGCAATTAATTTATTTCAAGGTAAGATCAGCATATCTGACTAGATACTATATTACTCTGTGTAGGAAAATTTCAAAGTTAATTTAGACTAAGTGAAGTAAAGTCATCCTTTTTCAAATGCATGAGAAGAGATGATTAAATTCCAGATTCCAGTGTAAATTAGCTTCTAAACATAGAGGTTTGCAGCTTGAATTGAATCAAAGAGTGATCCAGAGGTTCAGAGTGTTAACTATTTGCTGATGGCTTTGCTCGCTTCATTTCTGGAAATGATATCTCACTGGGGTTGTCCAATTCACAGTATATAATGGATTAATGGTTTGGAACTTTATCTATAATTCTTTGGCTTTATGTTTAAACAGTTCATAAACTCTTGATATCCTTTTTACCCCTCTTGAATTCATTAAGAAAATACCATAAAGGAAAGCTAGCCCTTTCCTTTCTTCATATTTTATTATTTAGAAAAATGCGTGGTTATATCAGTATTCTAAACCACTGTAATGTAATAATTTAAGGACTTTGGGGAAGAAAGAAAACAGAAGTCAGTCTTTTGTTGAGTCCCTTCCGTTAAGAAGAGCTAAAATGGACAAATTCATCAAATGCCTGATGGATGGGGTGGTTACCTTTTTAAAGCTTAGAAAGCTAATATTCCTTTCCTCTGCATCTCTTGCTAACTGTGTAATACTGTTACCATGGGTATGGCAGCTGCTTGAACACAATACAGAGCAACCATTGTTTTTATTCTTTGACTTCTTTCATTAACTCATTTAATACTAACCCTAATTCTAAAGTGTATTCCATGAAAACTGCATTTTCAGTATTTTCAGCTGGACACAGCTAGGTCTGTTCATTTTTCCTGCCATCAGCTGTTGTCTTGAGATTTGTGGGAATGATTCTGAATCATTTTCTTCACACAGAAATCTGCTCACTTTCCAGTGCGGTGGTTTCCCTCTCTGTCCCCTCACTTTTGTTAGTCTTTACTTTGTTGTCATATTCAACATTTCTGTTTCAATTCATTTGGCTTAGATTATGAAATATCCTCCTTCATGAGAGCAGTGGCACATCCAGGACAGCATTCTGTCTGTCAGCAGTAGTTTGAGATGCTGTTTAAGGGAGAGCACCTGGTCCCTATCTGTAGTCCATCTTTCTTGTCCTCTTAGCATCCGCAGTAGTCGCTCTTGGTCTTTGCCTAGCAAATCTCATTCTGATCCTTTAAATAATTAAAGCAATTTCTAATATTTTAAAAATTATCTCTGCAAATTCTAATACACCTTCGTTCTTTCCAGTTCTTCTTTTGATGCTGCATCTTCTCAATGGCAACATGCAACTTTTCTGCTGCTGAGTCCTCTGTGAACTTGGTTTTATTGGTCTGTGCACTCTGCTTACTTCCAGGGTGCTTCCCGCTCTTTCAGATAATAAATAATGCAGTGGAATTAAAGTACGGCCACTAAATCTAAGTGAATGCTTTTTTGATGTGGATAAGTGAGAGGGAATGGGTGAATACTGAAATAGGAAAAAATGGCAGGAATAAGTGTTCAATGTAATTATGCCCTTTGGGGATGCCAGGATAAAAACTTGTTAAGTGTTGAATGCATAATGTGCATTCCTGTGGAAAGGTTTACTTCATTGGTAGATGATATTTACTAGCTCATGAGTATTAATAAACATTTTTGCCACTTCCAATTTTCATGTTCCTTTCATTACTGTTCCTTACCTCTTTCTTTTAAAAAAAGGCAACAAAACCAAAACCAGACAAAAAACCCAAACAAACAAAACAAAACAAAACAACCTCAAACAAAACTAACAAAAAAACCCACCCCAAACCCAAGGGGAGCTGACTTTGTCCAATATACACCATGTTTCCAACATCAGCAAGTTGGAGACAAGCTCCGTGTCTGTGGAAGCAACTTTTCTTCAAATATTCAGCCGTTGGTGCATAAGTACATCTGATTCAAGCCAAGGAGGCAAAGGGCCAGCTGTGGTTTCTGAACAATCCCAAAAGCATCAGCTCTTGCAAGGCAATAGTTTTTGGCTTAGTAATGCCAAGTATGAGCTATTCAGTGGCTTCTTTGATCTTAGTTTTCAATTCTGGAAACTATACTTTTGCAAGGAATCCATATTATTAAGAAATTGAGAAAAAACCCAACAATTTGGGTATGGTTTTTTGGATTCCAAATTAATAGTAATGTATTTGTCCAAATTCTCTGTTCAGAGATACCTGCATTTCATCAAATAATTTTTACTCTGTACTCAAAAGCAGCTTCTTATAGCTTCTTATCTTTTCCTTTTTTTTACCTCTTGAAATTCTAAACTGCTGGGAAGCAATGTGAATAATTGATACCTTTTATTACTCATTGTTCGTTGCTCTTGCATAAAGAAAAAAATTATCTTTTATAGTTTGCTCTCCTGTGTACTAAACTGGCTTTAGGCATACAAAAATTAGCAGTTATAGACACTACCATTTCTGAGGAGGTTTTTCATTTTCTGACTAGCCTGATGGACCTGCATTTTTAATTAGGAAGTCAACAAGCACTAGTGTGGTAGTAGTAGAGCTTAGGTGAAACATAATCAGCCAAACCCATTTTAATGAGTGAAATTACTCTAGAGATTAATCTGTCTTGATGTAAAATGAAAGTGCTAGTGCAGTTTTCCTTGGAAGATACAGCTGTTTTCCTTCTGAAATGTTTTAGAAGCAGTTAGAATTTAGATGTTTCAGACTTCTGTGCTGGGAGCTAGTCAATATTTGAGGTTTTTATCCAGCACAGATTTGATGTCAGATGAAGTGTATTGCAATTCTTCTTTTCAAATGCATTAACGCTAGTTCTGGTTCCAGATAAGTTCATCTAAAAAGAACAAGGAATTAATTTTACAGGCCAGCTTGAGACATTCCCACTGGCATGTACTAGAACCTGTTCAGTGAAGGTTTTGCAGACTGCTGTCATGGTATTTTTAATACATTTTATCTTTCCTGTGGCACGAAGATACGCCAATGCTGGTAGGCTTTGTGTTTTCATGTAAATAACAGGATAAATATGAAGCTGTGTAGCCTTGGAAGTAGGATAAGGAAGAGGGTGTCATATCTAAATTCTGTCTCCAGCTTTGTCACTGTTAAGACTTTTTCCATGTTACTTATTCTTTTGTGCCTTATTCAGTAAAAAGGGTATAATGTTGCCAGCTTAATATTGTAAAGTGTTTTCAAGATGACAAGAACTTATAGTATGGTGGCATTGCTTTTCTAAATGCGTTACTGGTAAACTTGAGTTCTGAAAACAACTTTCATCTTTTGGGAGGGAACATTCTCAAATCTGTCCTGCATGCGAGACTTGTGGAATGAGCCCTATTTAAAAAGTGCTGCTACCACAAGAGGAGAGGGTCATCTCTCACCATTATCACAGTGAATTAGTGGCTGCTCTGTTATTTTTTTTTTTAATGCTCTTTAATTTTTAATAATAGGTTAAACATTTTGAGAAGTTAATCTTTATGTGGTGTTATTCAAGTTGGAAAATCTTGGATTAAATAATCATGCACAGTTTTAGTTTGTTTAAGGAGAAAATAAGGGGATTTGAAATGTAGCTGAAGGTAGCTGTTGGTGGTTACTCCCTAGCTTGCTTTTGTTTCTGCCATTCTGTTTCCTTCTTAAGCAGTGATATAAGCTATTGCTTTTAAAGCCAAGCGGTATATTCTGGAAATGGGAGTGTCCTTTCATTTCACAGATGTGTTTATAGTTTAGAGAAATGCTTTACGTGTGAAGTTAAGAGAATGGGTGGATGGCACTTATCCACAGCTGTTAGTTCCAATTTAACAGCAACAACTGAATGAGTGTGGTTAGATAGCATGAAGAAAATATTGAAATGCTCGTTCAGTGCTTTTGTAGATCCTGATATAGATCAAGACTGTGACAGCTGAGGACTGTGAGTTGAGGTAAGGTAGCAAAATTCTGTGTGCATTTGAAGTCTTTGAGCCATTCAAGTACCTTCTTCAGTGACTTGTCTTTTCTGCCATACGCACTGTTTAGATAACTTCGAGAGGAGAATGAAACAGAAGCATAAAATATAAAAACAGTTAAAGTGTGTTACTTGCTAAGGTGAATAGACCTCAAGAATTAGCTTAGTTCTGTGAAATATTATCTCAGACATTAACAGAAAACAGAAGAAAAGAAAAGATATAGCCACTATAAAAAGACATCTTTGGTTGTAGCAGAAAGGGAGTTTGACGTAGTACGTTAGTGATTCCTGAAGTGGTAGAAATGGAATCCAAGTAAGTGTATTGATGTAGTGATTTAAAAAAAAAAAAACAGTTTTTTTTTTAAGACAACAGAATTCACGTGGTGCTGTTTTGTATAGGGTATCCTTTGTGTAAACTTTTGTGGTTTATACTTCATGCTGCCAGTCTCAGTACTGTAACTTGTTTTCAAACAAGGCATACTCAAATGCGAGGTATGTGTGGCTATGGACACCTCCAGAGCTGTCCCTCCTAATTTGTACTGTTCTTTTTTATGTTGTGAAAATGAAATTGTGGTGAACTACCAAGCTTCTGCAAGCTTGAGTGTTTCACACTATTTGTATTTGTGTTCAATGCCCACAGGCAAACTTTATTAGAATCAATTAAAAGACCAGAAAGCTGGAACTCAGGCAGGAGTTGTTTCTCAGTACACTTAGAGCTTGTTTTTCCTTACTTTACAACTTTGTGGAATAATCAAGTAAACCCCAAATACTCAACTACGATGTGTTGGAAGTAAAAGGTAAAAGCACAGAAAGGAGAATGAACAAACTTTAGCATAAGCACAATGTTATCCTCATCACACAATGAACTTTTTTTAATGTCTTAGACTTTACCAGTTCATTCTTGTCATAGGAGCACAATGCTGTTATCAACGCAGTATTCCCTGGCCTTCTTTCCAGAACATCTCAAGTTCATTATTCTTTGTTAAGATATTTAGAAGCTAAATTGACCAGTGTCATTTAATTACGTAATATAATGATTGGAAAGAGGGCAAATGGTCGTATCCTGAATCTTGTTTATCAGTTAATTCGTTATTATAGTATAGCAGCAATTGCATATGCAAAGTGGAATACTAATTACATCCTGCATTTGTGTATAACAGTGTAGCAGTTTTATCAATGCTATTTTGCTGCATAATGCACACATCCCAAACTATGATACAGCAATAAAAATAATCTGTTTAATTTGCTATTAATGACTCTACAAAATGGAATGGTATTGGTGTTTTCAAAACAAGTGGTTAATTACAAACTTCATTTGCGTATTACCCTGTGTTGCTACTGTATTTATTTGTTGGCGCTGGTTATAATTCTTTTGTGGAGAGTTTCTGAGAGTGGGACATGCCAGAAGGCTAGTGTCAAACTGTCTAGATTTTCGCCCAGATACCTCTTTTCAGAATCCTGTACAATTCTGGTGGTGAAGGTGTTCTGGGTTTTTGGCTAGTTTAGGATTTTGTTATCTTTAATGGGTAAGTAGAGAAAAGAAGGTGGAAGAGACACAATGGGAGGTTGCCTTTTTTCACGGACTAGAAGCATTGTTTCATCTACTTTCTAGCTATAAAACAGATTAGGTCTGAAAACAGTGATTTATCAAAGCTCACTTCTCTGTCTCTTTTGAGAAGAATTTTGCTGTCATAGAGGCACATAGTTTCTGACAGTGCAGCAGTTCAGCAGATCACTCATGCAGGCTGGTTTTTATGCCTGCTTTTGTGGGAGGAGCAAAATTGAAATGAGCCCTGAAAACCCAAGCAGTCGGCAAACATAGTGTGAGGCTTAATTATCCAGTCACTGTGTGTTTATTAGGAGAAGAAGCTAGGTGGTAGTTAAATATGCCTGAAATATGCAGCAGAAAGCTCCCTCCCCTAGCTCAGTCATTGTCTTAGTACGTAAGAAAGGGTGATAGAGAGGTGAGAATTACTCATTCATGGCCAAGGCTTTGTTCTGCGAAAGTAGCTGGAATCAGATAATCAATATAATTGTTATTGCCAGATGTTATCTTGTTAGGGAAAAGTACCACTGATGAGGTCTCCTTTATGGACAAGGGAAAATTTATTGCTAACTATAGCAAAAAAAAAAATGATTAAAGTTCTGACTCTGAAGTTCAGATATGTTGACTGTCTCTTGAAAATAAACGATAATTCATCTCTTTGAATGTGTTTTTGTCTGCCTTTGAGCAGACATTGCTTTCACTGTAACCTCAAAATTCCTATTGTGGTCTTGTTTATATTAAACTCACAGGCATTCCCTGTTGATCATCATCTTCGGTAAACTCCAGTAAGGCTGAGTGTGCAACAAGGAAGTTTCCTTTTTATCTTTTACCTTTAAGTGATTCCGTATCTTACTATTTTGAAACTACATTGTGTTGACAATAACCTGCTAACCTGAATAACAGTTGCTTAGAAGAATCCAAGCACCTGAATTATCTAGCTGCTTGCACGTCTGTCTCTTCATTAGTAACTGAACACTAGATGCCTGAAGTGAGGCGGTGTATATCTGTGCTGCCTGCATTTCTCTCACTCCTGTTCTCTCCAGATTGAACAGTAGCAGCTTCTTCAACTTTCAGACTCCACCTATCCTGGCCTTAAGGGAGGTATCATTTGATTCTTGTGGGATGGCTACTCCTAGGGACACAGAAATTTTAGTATAAACCATGATTGATTAGCAGGTCTGATGGTGTATTGCTCACTACAGTTCTCTTTTGATAGGTAGAAAAAAAGAGTACAAAGACCCTAACATAACCTGTTCGTGGAAATAAGAAAATAACAAAATTGTAGATAACAAGTCAGTGTGCATCAACTTCAACTCAAGGGACAAGTCCAGCTTACCTTGGCTACTATTCCTTGTGCTTTAAGTATTCTAAAATACCATCACTTCTTTTTCTGATCTAGGGCTTCTCCTTTCCTTTGCTGTGTAGAAAGTTTTGGTTTTGGTTGAAGATTTCAAAGATAATCAAACAGTTGTCTGAAATGTTATACCTTAAACTGCTGCAAGCTCTTAGTTGCGTGCTTGCATTCAAGTTTTGATTAGAGTCGTATGTGTACTGTCCATGTCCATAATGCCTTACGTCTTCTACCAAGAAGAATATGCAGCAGCATAGGTAAGGACCCATAGTCTTAATAGTCCTTTCCCTAGCATCAGTCGTCAGTTTGCTTCTTAGCTCCCTCTCAATGGAGTTAGCAAGCAATGACATCAGATATTTTAATTCTTTGTCTTCTTGCTCCTTAATCATTTACTAATAGTTTTTCTCCTTGTTTGTGATCTTAGAGAAGAGTTGCCATAGCCTGGGGATTTCTATTTCTTCATATGACAGTTATATATTGGAGGGGGAGGTGAACAAGATGCTGAAAACTCTGCTCCTGCTTTGCTGTTGATTCTTACCGAATCTAACATGTAATTGTGCTGAAGTTGTACTTCACTTGACTCAGAATTTGGTTCACTTGGCTGAAATAGCTTTGTTTTTCCACCCTGCTTTTTCTACTCTAATAAGCAGAATGAAGATTGTTGCTGTTGAAATATGTGCACTTTCTGTTAAGCCACATGAACTCGCAAATCTTTTTGCTAAGATTTGAAAAGTCAGACATTAAGGGGAATCAGAGAAAGGGTACTGGATGGTCAACAGAAAGTTTATCCAATTCAGTCTCATGGTTATGCTTATTAGGCTTCATGTCAGTTTATTTGGAAACAGACACTGCAATTTCTTTTTATCAGCTGTGGCTGTAGACTCATAAAGTACATACATTAACCAAGAAAATAGTCTGTCTTCAGTTTACTAGTTTAATCTGTTGGTTTTTTTTTAATGTTATAATATGTGTCTTCATATTTTTATTTTAGCAGAATTAGCATCTTGCCTTCAGTTGTCCATTTTGTATCTTCCACTTTATCCAAGTACATGCGTGTAAGTGTATATATATGCTTGCAAATACATCTATAAAATAATAGTGTATTGCTCTGATCATTCAAAGAAGGAACCTGGTAGGGGGGAATCCTAATAGGTTTGCCCAGAGTCATAATTTTCTTTTGTTGCCTTCAGGTAAGATTTGATTGTATCATATAATTACTTTGCCTTATTTACTCTGGCTTTTTTTTCCTGGTCTGCCTGTATTTTGTTTTAAAAATACTGGTGGTATTAGCATTTTGCAGCAAAGGGTTTCTCTTGAAGGGGAAGTTCCTGTTGTGAGCAAGGCAGAGTAATCAACCTGTAGTGGATCTGGATATTGGAATTTATTTAAGAACAAACAAGACAAGAGCTTTTACCCTCCTTGCTTATCACACTTGTTCCCTTCTAGCATTGTGTTCATTTGGTCTTGACTTTCCTTCCCAGCTGGGACATCACTTCACTCTGGGAGTGTGGGGCAGAAAGTTGTGTCAGACTTTGCTGTTATTATTTGTTTGGGTTTTTTTTTTCTATTTCCAGAAGCGTAGGTCTCCTTATGCTTCCTAATTTCCAAACAGATTGTAGTGGAGGGCAAAAATTTCATCCACATTTTCTGGTGGCTTCCATGAGTGAATCATAAAACATATACGCAGTCCCACTTTGTGAATAGGATTTGGGGTGACATGGGAGGTTTGTATATTTTTCAGCCCAAGGTTGGAACAACATAAATTTTAACTGCTTAGGCCTGGGGTGCTTCTACAATATTGATTTTTTTACTTTGCGAAAAAGACACTAGTGTTTGTATTTAAGAATAAAGACTTGAGAAGTACTGTCTTGGAAGGACAGGTCCACAGTTGACATAGAATAAAGATTAATATTAGCTACATCTGACTACTTAGTATTCTATCTTAACATTTTGTTAGCATTGTAAGGTTGTTTTGTGCTTGATTTCCTAGGGAATATGAAGCTTAATGTTGAAAGACTCCTAGTCTGGCAGTTCTGTCCTCTGGAGAGCTCAGAAACTGCTTTTTCTGAGGACTGACTCCTTTCAGGGTCCCTGTTGTTGGCCCTGTGCTTATTACTCAAACAAAACGTGCTTTTCCTTCAGCAGACATCAAAGGCAATTTTGCCTGATTTATTTTTGGGGGATTTGGCCTGGAAATAGAGATGACCACTGGGAAAGTAAGAGCTTTTCGAGTTTCACCAATGCTGTCCTGCATTAGGTCATCCTTAAGAAATGAGTCTTTGAAATAGAAGTTTAAAATGGACACACCAGAAATTATTAATATTGAACATTTATTAAATGAAGTATTCCAATATCGAAGTAGTCTGATATTTCTACTCAGACTGCTCAGTAAATCTGAGAGATTTAACTTCAGTTCCAGCAAATGAATTTGACATTACAATGTGGATGAAAGTAACCACTAAAAGTAAACATTCTAGAATTCTTTTTAATCTTTTAACTTGCTCTTAATTTTCCTAAGCTTACCCTATAGGTTGAAATCTAGCATCCATATAGTCCTCTGAAAATGCCAATAAAAGAATTCCATTGCTGGTTTTGGTTGTTTGGGTTTTTTTTTGTTGTTGTTTTTTGTTTTTTTTTTATCTGAAAAGTATGCAGAATTTGTGAAATAGAGGCAGGTTAATATTTTTGTTCTAACATTCCCATTTGCTGATATTGTTGATGTTTGTGCTGTCTTGGCTGATAATTTATCTTTGCATTAATGCCACTTTTGCATTTCACTGTGCATGCAGTGGCTGAAATTTTTGTAGTACTGAAGCCTGCTCACATAGGTAGGACTATTATATGTCTCAAAACAAGAAATTGGATGATGCAGTAGGTGATTCAGTTCTGTTACAGGGCTGAGTGGAGTCATAACCCTAAACTATGTTAGACGCAAAAGCATTTAATCTATTTTAATAAAGCATTTTCTGAAGTGCTAAGCATGTGTTCTCTCTCTTAATACTTAAGTTTACAAAATTTATTTCACAATATACTTCTAGTAATGACTGTATTCTTAATTTGTGATCTCAAAAAAACAAGGCAAGTTGAAGAAATCCGCTTTATTTAGGGCAAAATTTGTAGCCCAAGTTATAAAATACTGGTAATCTTTTTAATACAGGATTCTCAACCTGAATAATTTGATTTGTTTAGAAAAAAGAAATCTGATCAGAATATTTCAGAAGTATGACAAGGACTTCCTGAGGTCTTTGATTTGGTAGTTGATGTTGATACAATTTGGAATGAACAGTATGTATCTTGTCTCCCTTTCACCTCTTTCTAAAGATGGGGTGGCATTATTTGTTTTGTTTTACTTCCCAAACAGTAAGTTTATAATCAAGATAGATAGCCTCCTGGTTCAGGAGTTTAGAGTAACAGAAATTCTTTATCATGCAGGTAAATTCTTATTCTTTTAGAGAATCTCAAGTCTGACAATGAATCGCTGCTAAGGAGTCAATTCCCTCCCTTTCCTTGGAACCTCATTTAGGTACCTCAGTGGAAACTGTGTGTCTCTGAGCAGCTGATTTTAAACTTCCCTCCAGTCAGAAGAGCATGGGCTTGTGCTTTGTGGCAACCTTGAGTCAACATACACCTCCTTATTTCCAGCAGTTACATTTCATTAAAAGACAGGCAAATTATATCAGCTAGCTTGCTAAAATTACTGTCCAAAATAAGCAGTTGCACTTGCAAGTTATTATGTACGAGAGAGCTGTGTTTACTGTTTAAGTAATGGCAATTTTAAAATAAATTGACTATTCGTGCTCTTGATTATGGCTTCTTGCATTAGGCAGCGGCAGTCTATTTGTGTCTCAGGTGTTGTCTTATAAAATAAATTCTTCCAAGGAATGTTCCATAATAATCATCAATTGACCGTGACCCCACAAGGTTATAGAATAAGAATCTTCCAGTTTTAAAATAAGTAACTTTTTCGGCTCAGTAAGTTTGATGTGGATGTCTGAGCAGCTACATGCTTTAAAACAGCTGTCCATGACTAAAGAATTCTGATTTGACTTGCGTCTTTTGAATTTGTGATACATGAAAACACGCAGCAAAGGAATCAAACCGGAAGAATTGGAAGTTTGCACAGAATTGCAGGAGTTTGGTCTTGTTGGTAGAACAGAGATGTAGTGGGGTGGTCTCCTGGCTTGAGCGGTGAAATGTATAGATACAGGATGAACAGACTGGGAAGGGGGGAGCGGAGGTAGCGCATCCTGTGGGGACAAGTGGTCTGAATGCATGGAGCTCTGCTTTGAAATAGGTGATGAGCCAGTTGAGAGCTTTTTGGGTAAAGATCATTCAGTAAAATGATCATCGGTAAAAAGTCTTTCAGCTTTATAGTGTTTTAATTTGAATACTAAGAACTGGAAATACTTGGCATCAGTAATTGCTTTTTTTTTTTTTACCTTTTGTCTCAGCCCCTTTGGGACTAGGGAGCTTTAAAGGGAGTATATCAATATATTATGAAGTATTTGCATATAATGTTGAGCAACCTGCACACTGGAATTCAGAAGACTAATGTAAGGTATTCCTTCCCCTGCCTTGATATTACTGAATAACAGGGCAAAAAAAAGTAAAATCATAGAGGTGGGAAATGGCAGATTCACTTATAAGAAGGAGAGGTGGCAACAGGTAAATTAGAACAATTGTGCTCCTTAAAAACTATTTTTCATTGTATGTTAAAGGAGGCAAGTAAGGCTGTGGAGTAAAAATCTGAGGAGGTGTGAATGAATAAATAACTTCATAGAAATCCAGATTCCATTTTGGAATCCTGTTATCTTGACTTGAGAGGTGATGTACTGGGGGCTTGTACATAAGATGTGCTTTGCCCAGATCAGAAGGCTGTTCTATAAGACTAATATTCTTCTCAGAGGCCTGGTGGATGGTATCTCAGAAATGGTAGCTAAATATATTTTTTTTTTTCTAAATTTTGGTTTTCAACCTCAGGTGTACAAATGAACTAGTGTCATTCTGTCCCTTGGTGGAAAGGATATTTGACGTATGTGAGGTGACACTGCAAGGAGGAGCAGAATTGATTTGTGCTACTATGTAGGAAAGGGGTTTTCTACATTGCAGATATGTAGATTTGTAAAATGCAGAATATGTCAACCAACATGGCAGTATTTTTCAATATATAGACAGAATGGGTGGGAAAATGTGTGCAGTGACAGATCTGGATTTCAGAAACTTCACCTTCAACAGTGATATTGAAAAATAGCACAGTGGTTGATAGACAGGAAAGAACAAATTATTGTTATTATATCAGATTAAGGGTCTAGATGTGCCCAATCCCAAGACATAAGTTGCTAAATGGAGCAAGGAGCTACGTGTATATTTCTCTAGTTAGTGTAGATGAGAAGGGAAAAAAGTGGTGGTGGTCTCTTTTGTCCGTGTGTTTTGTTCTAAGATCAGTGGTCCTATAAGGAACAGAAAGCGGCAAATGTGCAGCAGTATACCAGGGAAGTCTTCCCTTCCTCTGTGAGCAAAGGATGCCATTTCTGCAGGAAGATTCTTCCCATTCTGAGGCATCCAGAGGGCTAATTGGCACCAAAATAAATTTTGCCTGATGATAAAAGATTGCAGGGTTGACATGGTCTACTGCATCAGTTTTCTAGGTACTGGAATAAGCTGGTGTTGATTACTTAACACTTTGATTTTGGGGCCAGATTTAAAAAAAAAATAAAAATTGAAGATTAAACCTCTTATCTGCTCTTATGAGCCGAATGTAATTTTCAGAAGTGTTCGGTATCCGGTAGTTCTTATTAATGTTCATACAGGTCTCTTTCAAGAAAACATGGAAGATAACCTGTACTTTGGAATACAGCAAGCTGGAAATAAAATAGAGTCTTAGCATGTTCTTTAGTAGTGAGATACACTTGCCTTATCAAAATAAACAAAACAGAAGAATAGATAGAGGCATGGCTAGTATTTAAAAGAAATCACAGGCCTTCCTGATAATAAATAACTGTTCAAGATCAATTCAT
This sequence comes from Ibidorhyncha struthersii, assembly GCA_013398815.1. Classification (NCBI taxonomy): domain Eukaryota; kingdom Metazoa; phylum Chordata; class Aves; order Charadriiformes; family Charadriidae; genus Ibidorhyncha; species Ibidorhyncha struthersii. Next base: position 218,123 of record VZSZ01001514.1, read on the forward strand.
CCTTGGCAAACGATTACCTCTGTCATCCAGCCAAGGTCAGTGGCACATTCAGTTGATAGCTACATCAAAGACAGAAGCATAAATTAAAATAATACCATAACTCCAAGTAAGTTTGGGCACAAAATGAAAAAAATGCGGTTTGTAGGGTCTCCGTTAGACGTTTCAGTGTTTGCATACGGTTTTATGGCCTTTTCTGAATCCTACTGAAATGAATTTGACTACTAATAGTTGTCACTAAGTCATAGAGGAAATATCTGTCCTCAAAAGCAGAACATTTCCAGTGCTGGAAGCATGTACACATGCACATGCTCTGGCAGTTGGACTCAACAACTAGTGGTGGCACAGCCAGTATTTATACATACATGAAAGTAGTAATTTTATTTGTGTCTTAAACATAAACATTTTCAAAGTTAAAATATAAACTTAAAAGATTTAAATGATCCTTTTTAAATGATCTCCTTTTGTGCCCCACTGCCCCAGCAGTCAACTAGAAACACTTCCAACTGCTTTTCTTGCAGTTTAGTTTATAGGTTATAAATAATTCTTCTCAATAGGTTTTGCTTTGAAGTCTAACTTTTGAACTTTAATATACACTACAATACTATATTGTTACATTGGCAAACAATTGGCTGAGACAATGTAATATGATTTTAAAGCTGTTTGCTCTTGCCTACTTTAATAAAAAAAGAAAAATAGCAACAGAAAATATGACTAAAATAGGCCTGAAGGATCTTAAGGCAAGATGATACTGTTACCACATGAGAAACCTTGTTTTATGTCACATGGGACTATGGGTATGCTCTTTCTGTCTGTAGCCTTTTAAGGAAAATAAACAATCATGTTGACTAATGTTTCGTGTTTCCTTCCACTTGTCTGTGTGTATTCCCCTTTTCTACTATTCAGACTGGAGATGGTCTGGGGCAGAGATCATGCTGCTTTTTCTGTCTGGATGTAATGTAGTCACTCTAGGAACCTGTTTCAGTACATAATGTAATAATGTTTAATCACACAATACAGGCAGAGGCTTCTTCCGAGGTATAGACTGTTCCATTTTATCTAGAATGACTTGTGGCCAGTAAAGGTTTGGGTTTATCTTCTGTTTGCTTTGAATTTACAAATAGGTGTTTTTCAGAATTTTCATGAACTTTATGAAGTAGAATGAGGTTTTATTTATTTTTAAGTTACAATGTATATGATATAGGGATAGGAAGGAAATATGGCTACGTTAATCAAAGCTGTCAGCTCTTGTTACTGGAGCACTCTTTGTATCAATTTTTAAAGTGTTTAATAAAACATAGGGACTGTTTCTCCTCTTTCTAGTCTGTAGTCTAACTGCACTGAAGTCAAGGAAGGTACTTTTCATGTACACCACAGTAATGAAAACGATAGATTCTCTTCTGCTGAAAGTTTCAGCATCTGGTAAGCACTTTCTTTTCCTGGGTTGAAAAAGAAATCAGCAGTAGGTAATGACCTCTGTTTAATACTCTTGATGCACTGCTGGCAGCTTTTCCTGGCTAGCTCTAGGACACTGGTTATCTTGGATATGAATTTTGGGTGAAATTCTATGTAAATTTATTTCTGTAAATCAGATAAGGCTCTAATTTGATTTGCTTGTTTAAGGAGTGAGAGGATAATTTAGTCTCTTGGTTTTATTACATATTCTCATTTTGCAATTCTGTACGAGTGTATTAAAAATAAGTGAGATTGCTTGATTTTGCATGAGGCTAGGAAATGCAGTGCCATCCTTTCAAACCTCTGAAGTTTATGTTGTGTATTAAATGCATAAGTAGTTACTCTGCGTTTCCAAGATGCGATCCTACCTGATGTAGACTTTGGCAACTGCATAATTAAGACAGCCACAGAGGGCAGCACTTTAGCTTGGGAAACAAGCAAGAATTTCACACTGAATTGAAATGGAAATTGTGAGGGTTCACCTTAGCCAACTCAGGCTATCTGACTACTGGAACTACAATAGGGAAAAGAACTCTGCAGTTCTCGTGGATGAAAAATAAAACGTGTTTCACTGTGCTTCTATAAGAGAAGATGTTTAGTACAGGCATCTCTGTAAAAATTAGTGCTGACAACTTTGCAGGAAGAAAAAGAAAAGTGTTTACAAGAAACATTTTAAAACTAATTAGAATGGAAAGCAGTTTCTAGGTCTGACACAGAAAAGTGGTCTGCTGAACTCCCCCTTTTTTTTTTTTTCCTCCTTTTCCCATTTATCAAAGAGATTTTTCATCATATTGCACATCTGCAGCCTTCAGAACAAATTCTGGCAAGAGTACTCAGCGTCACCATGAGAAAGAGCCTTAGATATTTCCCCAGGATAGAAAAAAGCCAACCCCTATCAATTCCCATTTCTCAGACAGAATGATGCCTTTAACGCTCTGTAATGAAAGTTTTTATATGAGAGGGATTACTAACATCAGCCTGTATTGTTCTTTGATGTGCCCCAAAAATATTACAGCAGAAGGCATTAAAGAATAAATTGCAGGAACTGAGTAGCCCCACCAGCACAGTTTGTCTTTTTGCCCTGAACCAGTTTGTGTCAGGATGAATTCCCTCCTTCGCTGGGCTTATTGAGTTTCCCTAAGCTTTTCTCTGTGTGTGTGTGTGTTTTTTTGATTTTTAGTTTTATATGTTAATCTGATGTATGTTGGTGACTTCTTGTTCTGCATTCATTGTCATTATTTCGTAATATAAGGGAAAGAAGTAAACCAGTAAAAATCTTGTGTCAGACTCCTCCATACAGTGGGAGCAAACCTTCTCAGTCCTTTAGATGCGAAGGGATGGTTTGCATGGAGGTTGTGTTTGAGTGTCACTGAACTGGCAATCATGTGAAAACCACTAGGTCTAAATCTTTAGGTATCACGTGTTACCAGCCCCCAGAGTATTTGCTATGACTTGTGGTTAGTGCACGTCATTTGCCTACCCACAGAATTATATTCAAAAATAAAAATTTAAAAAAGCCATGTATTTTGAGTGCTGCAGTAGTTGGTCTGTGTTCCCTGCTTATTGGGATGGATATACAGAACAATAATTTCCCTGATATTTCTCAAAAAAATCTTGAAATACAGAAAAATCAATATGAATCATGTATATTTTTATAACTGTTTCCTTTATTATAGAAAATTAATTCACACATGATTTAGAACGTAGAACTGAAAGATAAGTATCTTCATAAATGATATAATGAAAAAAGAATGGATACATTTGAAGATTAGCCTCAAATGCAGTTCTGGATCCAGAGCTCAGATCTGATATGCTTAAATTTAAAAATTTGAATAATTAGAAATTTATCCTCTCCCTTAGGGAACGTTGTACCATTCTAAATTTTAGAAATGCAGAAATATAAATTAAACAGAGCTCACTTTTTAGCTTTTCCTACTGTTTTTTTGTTCTTGCTTTGTGATAGATAAGATCAAGAGTCAAACCTTGCCTAAAGGGCTGCTAATCTGTTTGCTCTTGATCCCTACACCTCCTCCCAAGAAACCAGAATACTGACTGTAAAGCTGTTAGGTTTCTGGGTTCTTTTCTTTGCTTTTCAATCCCTAAGGAGTACAGGGCCTCCTGCTACGACAGTTCTTTTTATACTCTATCCTGTAGTAAAAAGTAAGCTGCATTTTAGCAAGACTTATGTTTTTAAACAAATGAAGACGTGCCCTGAGCAGAGGTATTTATACAACAGTGTAATCATTATAATGGTTCTCTTCAGGCAAAGTGAGACATTTTAGATAAGCTCTTTTCCTTTTCCAAACTCTGGAATCATTAGAGTGGGAAGCTAATAAAGTTCAATTTTAAATTCTAAAGAAGCGTGGTGTGTGTGTGTGTGTGTGTTAAGAGTCACTCATCTTTGCTATTTCACCTGCTAAATGTGGGCAATCAGTTTCTCTGGCTCTCGGGAGACCTGCCTCACTTGGTTTTCACTGAAGTCGTATTTGGCATTGGCCAAATCATTTCTCACTCTTGGGCATCTGTTTATGAATCCGTCTCGTCAGCTTGAATGAGATGGCAAATTCTTTTTCTTTCCAGTGTTTATGCTGAAGCTGCTGCCTAGCATTCCTGACTGGGCTAGGATCTTAGTTTTGCTGTAACACCAAGAAATGACTTTTTTTTTGTCTCCACATCCTAATGAAAGGAGCATGAAGAAAGCAGGATCCACATAGTATTCTGCTGGAAATGGCTCTCTGGACCAGAGGAATGTTGAATTTTCCCTCAAAACCTTAAGGCTGGATGTGAGTGTGTAGGTGACAATAGAGACACGTAGATAGTAAGAAAAACTGTAGTCCGCTAAGTGCTGGCTTCTTGCAAGAGCTTTGGTAATGGTACTTCTGGTTCCCCTTTAAGGTGTTTGGAGCCCAGAAGCTTGTATGTCATTGCTAATCACTGCTAGCTGAAGATACTGACAGTTTTCTGGATTGATGGTATAACTGCTGTGTCTTATCCTAACGATGGCTACATTTCCAGAATCAAAGGAATTGTTCCCATGTAAATAACCTGTAAATTGGGTTTATAGTTTGTCAAGAAAGTTGGGGTATTTGGAGGTAGTAGCCTCTGTTTAAATATGCCTTTCTTGTTGCAAGAATTCCTATCAGGTGAAAAATAACTGGGATCTGCATGTTGGCTAGCTTTCTTATATGAAACTTGATTTTATTTTTTTCTTTTAATACTTTTTGGACATATCTTAGAATGCATTGGGTTACACAGGTCTGTAAGAGTTGCATCCAGCTTTCATCCTAACCAAAGGCTGGATGTGGTTAGTATGTGTTAGCATACCCTTGTGATAAGGCTTTTTCTGGAGTAATTTTCTCTTGAGATTCCTGGAGACTTGTATTAGACTTTTGGTAGGCCTTGCACCAGCACTGTAGGATGCGGGTATGCATTTCAGAAGCTGGCAGAAACACACTTTTACTGTTTTTCTTTATTCCCCAGAAGCATACAGCCATTGCTGTAATAGAATATAAGTGAGCGTGCTTTGATCTTTGGTAAAGATCCAAAACATGCAGCACTCTTCTGTTGGTTTTGAGTTAGCATGTCCTTCCCTCAAAATTTTCAAATGTTTTCTGTTTAGAATAGTGCTTATATTTCAGATGCATTGAAAATTCATCAGAAGCTTCAACACATGTTTGAGTGTTGTCTGGAATAGGAATGGCTTTTTTTTTTGTTTTGTTTTTTAAAGGAGAAAGTTCATAAGTGCATTTGTGAATCAATCTCCAAACTCCAGAAACGTCACTTTTTTCTGCCTAGAGAGACGCTGTGATGTATGATGGTGGCAGTGGCAGCTGAATCCTTCTGAAAACTTAGAACTATGTTGTATGAATTTTCTTGGGAATCTAATCTTTAAAAGAAACACTGGAGGTGAAAGACCACTGCTCCATGTGCTAGTTTATACAACTCTGTAAAGACTAATTATTTTTTCTGGTACTGGTGATGAGCAATTGTACCTAGTGGTAGTTTGGTAGCTGGTAAGTTGATGGAATTCCAGACAATACAGATGTTTAACCATCAGCCTTGTTTCTTTTCACTTGAATAAGCTTTGCCCAGTTCAAACTAAATAATTTTGGAAGAAGAGACTTAAGAGAGAAAAAGCCAAATATGTGTTTACTTATTTACAAAACAAAGTTTTGTACTTAGTTTCAAGTATTGTTTACACTGTAATCAGCTTTTTGAATTTTATTTTATACCTGACTGGAAATAAAGACATATGCATGATTAGTGACAACCAGCCTTCTAACAGACATCCTAAACTCTTTAAGTTATAATTTAAAAGTAAAAATAAGTCACTGTTTGTCTGCCTGTGCAGGCAGACATTTTTTGGCACTGAGAAAAGAGGCTGCATAGCAAGTTTTTAAAAAGGTGCAAAGATGATGTTGATTAATGTGGGTTATTATGTAAGTACTGGACTAGCATTCATAACAGAATCAAAAGTGTAACAGAAATTAAACTTGCATGTAATTTTAATTACAAATTACTTCATTTACTCAGTCCCTTATCACACCTGTCTGCTCAATGATCATTACTGTGACACTAAAAGCACCAAAATGTTGGTGAACCTGCCATGGACAGTAGAAAGATTGCTTAAAGGAACTATTTCCTAGTTTAGAGGCAGGCCCCAGTGTGGTCACCTTAGTCTGGCTTCCCAGTGTGGTCACCTTAGTCTGGCTTCCACAGTCACTGGAGAAAGCTATACGACTTCCTCAAATTAATTCATAGTTGAATTAGATCTTTCAGAAATGCACCTTATCTTGATTTGTTAAAAATTACTCTTGATAGAAAATCACCGCTCTTGGTAATTTACACAAATAATGAATTATGCTTAAGAGAAATATGCTGAAAAAACATGCCCTTAATTTCTAGTCTGATCTCTTTTAATAGTTACCATTTTCTATCAGTAGAAGCTTTTATACCATTGTGTTTTTAGATTGTGAAGATCTGTGTGGCTTGGAGCTGTTTTTGTGCTCAAGACACTCCTCAAGCTTCCCTTCAGTAAGCGAGACAGGTGGAGTTCTGTGCCCTTTTACAAAGTATGTTTTCTAACTGATTTGTTGGGTTTGTCTCGCTCAAATAGTCTTCAATATATCCACCTGATTAAAAGAATTATAAATCCTTGAATGAGACCCTTTTCTAGCTGTGGCTGTACCAGTGCCAAATACAGAAAGTAGTTTAACATCCATTTGTGTGATTGGAGATTTCCCTGTGTGCGTGTCCAGTGATGATGCTAAAGCTTTGCTGCAAGGTACGTGAGATCAATTCCGACGACTGCAGGTCTTTTCTAAACTGCTGATTCTCAGTGTAGTTTCTCGACACGCAAATATGACAACATACTTCTTGGTAAACTTGACAGTGCAGCCTTTACTCTTCTTTGCTCAGCTTTCCCAGTCAACCCATCTTCTTGCTTAGCATTGGTGTATTTTAGAGCATTCTTCAGTCTATTATGCACAAGCTTTATCTGCAATGATTTGTTTCCTTTAAAATACTAGTAAAGAAGTTAATGTGGGGTTAAATGACAAATTCTGCAGTGTTCAGCTACAAGCAGATGATTCTTACTTGCAGTTATTTATTGATGTCTATTAATGATTTTTTGACATTTTGTGTATTTCATGTAGACTTGACATAATTCCAGTTTTCTAATGAAAATGTTGTGGACTGCAAGCTGTTTTGTGAAAACGTGTGTAATTTTGAAGATGCAGCCTCTTTTATCAGTCACACTTTCAAACGCATTGAAAAAAAAAAGTTAGATTCCAGCTAACTTTATTTCCCATAAATCCATCTCAAATGGCATTAGTTTTCTTTTATTTTAATTGCTTATTAGTAAAGTTGTATATCAACCACTCCAGTATTTTGCCATTAGCTGATTTCAGAATATTCTAATTATATTCTAACAAGAATATAATTACCTGACTTGCCCAACTTGGGGATTTTGGTTTTGCTTGCTTGTTTTTTAAAGCTTAGCAATGTAATCTTTTTCTGACATTCTTGATGTTTCTTGGCTAGCTGTCTCAAAATTCTGGGATGCAAGTTATCCAGATCTATTTAATTTCAGCAACTGTTGATTAATTTTCTCTCCCTAATTATTGTGGTAGAAAGCACCTCACCCTGCAACTGCATCATCTAGCTTTTTCCTGAAGACTAATACTTAGTGAATACTTCTGTTTTTCTTCTGTATTATTATTTCCATTAATACTTCTGTCACAAACCATGCAGGTATACAGCTCACTTATAAATTCTGTGTTCTTAATTAAATCTTTCTTAGTGTCTTAAACTCTGCTGACCGTTCATTCTTCCACATTTTTCTTTTTTCCCTGGTCAATTACACAATGTCTTAGTGCTGACTCATGTATTTCTGGGAACGGCTTTACATTCTTCTATTCATTGTGTGTCTTTCACTACTCAGCTAAACCAAGTTAGTTTTTTTTTTTTTTAAATCAGTCTGACCTAATTTCTGTTTGAGCTATGACTTTCTGCGAGCTTGCAACATGCTGTTAAACTGTGCCCAAATTTATACACCCCAAATCACTTGTTCTCAACTGAATTTTATGATGAGCAATTCACACTGTTTTATTAGCTGGGTTTCCATAATTGCTTAGTTTATTGAATGTTTACTTAGTTTACTGTCAGTTTGTTTTGTTCTCTTGCATTGTGGTTAGGTTTTTTTTGTACATCTGAATCTTAACTTTACTTACAACTTTGGGGAAGGGGTAAGCAAAGGCAAGATTGGTGATGTTTTCAAAATGATCTTCCAAGAACTGTGCCATCATATTCCTTTCTCCTTTTCAGTCTAGGTTTGGTAGATCAGTCTATATCTTTGACTATAGCTTGTCACGTTTGCTTCCATTTCTTAGTAACTTTTTGAACAGAAATGTGAGCCAATATATGCAAATGAAAAGTACTGTTTGAAGTTGGTCTGCATCTGAGATGTTGGTATTGCCAGGTGCTAGCAAATCCTGGGAATCATCTCATAGAGTGCAAACAGTATGTGTTCAGCGGAGCTGGTGTGGATGCTGAAGGGCTCAGTTTCCTGTTCATAGTTTAGAAACAATCGTTAAGAAAATTCCTATAACACTTGTCCTTGTGGACAGACCTTCTGGTGCTTAGAGAAAATATTTGAGTATATTCCACAGAAAAAAGCAGACCAAGGAAATTAGTCTGTTATAGTCTAGCTTGTTTCTGCTTTAAAGTATGCAATTGATTTTGATAGATGAGTGGAGTTTGGTTTGGAGGTGTATAGGTTAAGAAAAATATTAATAATTTGTCCTAGGTATTGTTGATGCTATAAATAAACGTAGAAATTTACTTAAAATTTGTGAGAAGATCCATCTGTTAGATAAAGTATTCAAGTGCTCTGATTTGGAATAGAGATTTTGAGGTAGAAGTTGACAGATTGAAGCCTGAAACAACACTATCCATAGTTTGTGAGCTTGAGTGTAAGCCTGATAAGCACGATCATTGAACAATTCTTCTTGCTCACTTGAATAATTGCCTGAAAAAAAACCATGTTCCTGGTTCGCCTTGGTACAGAAGGACATTTGAGGATAATAAGGTTTTGTTTTGGAGCATTTTTATTTTTTCCAACTGATACTTACAAACGCAAAAATTCTGCTTTGGTTTGGTCTTGCTCTTCTTGTATATGAACGTTTTTCTGCTACAAAACTAATGTAAAATGTGCTAGCTGTAACAGTGAAAGGGGATACATATGGCTGAAAGTTAAACAGATGACACAAAAAATTAAATAGTATCATCTTACTTTTGACCACAGAAATAGGTCTTTGCCCTGAATAGGCAGTTCAAATAAATTGTGCAAATAGACAAGGAGTTAATGGTGTAAACTAGAACGGGATTAGTAGTAGATGCCCATTATTCATCAGAGGAATGTCAGAGAGCTGTATTAATTAAAAGAATTCAATTTTCCAGTTTCCATGTTATTTCGTATTATTGTTTTGATATACCCATGTTGAAGGGATAGGATGAATCTTGAGTATTTGTTTTTGAGCGGCATAGTTATATCCATTTATCATCCACTTTTTATTCCTCTTTAAGGTTGGGGAACTTCACACTATTAAAATCAGTTAAATCTGTGTCAAATACTAGTCTGACATCTGGGAGATCCATACCATTGACTGATGAAATAGGCTATAAATTCTTTCAAAGAGTAAAATAAATAATGGAAAATTTACCTAGTCTAGCTCTATGTAAGTGAAGTGGCAGTACATGATAGCAGAGAAGACTACATCTACAATATTGATGTGGTAAGTAGGATTTCTGAGAACATACCTTGTCAGTGTGATGGGAAGTCTTCCTTCCTGTGAAAAGGCTTTGGATTGTGCCTTTAGTAAATTAAACCAAAATAAAATGAGGAATTAATTTAAAAAAGTGTTGATTCAGAAATAATTAAGTATGGCAACACTTATGTCTAATGCATTCAAGAATTGTTTGTCAATACATATTGCACTTAGGCTTACCTGGCTATTTACATATTATATGCACTACAGTATAATAGTTTTAAATGCCTCTACATGCAAACTGCTGCTGAGGTTTGATTGCTGATTTGAGATAATACTTCACTTGTGTTTGGAAAACAAATACCTCTGGGGAAATCAATATTTGTCATGTCAGATTCCATGCCTTCGTTTGCTGGGGGACAGGGTTGCGTCTGGGGAGGAGCTGATCGTTCATATGCTACTGTATTAGCAAGATCTATTTGCCGAATAAAGGATTGCTCGGTCCAGATTCATCTATCATCTCGTTCTTCTCTGTCTATTCCCTGAACACCCTGCACCAGGGTGGGTAAATCCTGCATTCTGAACTTGAGAAAAGTAATAGGTCTGGCTCCCGGTGCCTTGGCTTGTTTCCTATGTACCCAATAAATGTTTGACTGTGTGTGTTTGTGTTCAGTAGGGATAGGGAATACCAGTGTATGGGGAAGATAAAGGAGATTGTAACTAGCCGGAGAAACATGCATTCTGAGGTTTTTCTTCAACATAGAAATAATGACAAAATGTGTGCAATAGAACTGCCTTTTTTTCCTCGTATTGTTGAGTGGGTATAGGCATACATATGTGCGCACCAAATGTTAGTCAAATAAATGACAGATAACAATATGCTCTGATATGTTTTCAGAATTCTCCCATGAAGTACGATGCTCCAAATAATTCATCATACACATTTCTTTAAATAAAAAGCTGTTTTCTAAATTTAGCCAGCTTTCCTCTGTGGATGTGTAGAAATTGGAGAAAAAAATTTACCTCACTATCCATCTGAGTAGGGTAGGCACAAGCATGGTTCCCTCAATTGTGCCTTTCAGAAGGTAAATCTTCTACAAAGAAGATCAGTGTGCTCTGTTTGCCCCTATGCACAGAACTACAAGTGTTCACCACGGGGGAAAGTGGCTGCTCCGCACACCGCTTTTGAGTTTGAAATCACATTTCAAGAGATGCAATTGTCTCAGGGACGACTGGTGGGATTGTGCAGCTCTCTCATCCAAGATTACTCATCCCAAATTGCTAATTCTGCAGAGTAGCTTCTTTATCAGTAATGCAAAGCTTCCCAAAAGTCTGCTTGTCTGCTTTAATAGTGCAAATGCCCAGGGCACAGATGCAAACTGAGAAGCTGCATCTGAGCAAATTTAGAGATGTAGTATCCTATGCTGTACATTCTGAAGAGATGTATCTCAAAATACTTTGTAAAAGTCATGATTTTGAATAAAGTATTCAGCTGAAGGAATACAGATTAGCTATTGCTATAGCAGTCTGTATACATTCTTAATTTCAAACAATGAATTACTAAATATCAGTCCTACATCGTAAAGAATAAGGCCCAAAATTCCACTCTTTAAAGTTAACGCATGGGTCAGTCACAGCTTGGTACGTGTGTGCTGCGTACAGAACTGGAATACTTTACTGCATGTTGCTATGTAGCGGTTGAGTTTCACTAAGTGCATTAAGAGTGTGTTACATGCAAACAAAACAGGAAAAGGAAATCTCCAAGTGTTTTAATCATGTGAAACATTGTATTCAGGAAACGTTCAGTTTTGAGGCTCTGGGTTTCTGTGCTTTAACGCTGGAGCAGTGTGATACTGTGAACTCCTATGAGGGCTCCTAAACAGGTCAAAGGGGAGCGCGTAAAGAGCGTGTTGGATTGCTAGAGGGTAGCAGCTTTACTCAACTTGTGCAATGTGAAGTTAATTAATTCTTATTTTAATATATGCTCATTATCAAGATTAATACTAAATAACCTGTATTAACTCAGGTTAGATTGTTAGTGCAATTACATCAGAGAGCACCAGAATAAGGATTAGTTATTAAATCTTACTGTCAAAGAAAATCTTCCCTTGCAAGTGATCACCTATTAAACTGCATTAATTTGTGAAGTTTAAAATTTTTGAAGATTTAAAACATACAGAAGACAGAATGGTATATGTCTGGAAATTCACATGTGTTGATACATATGTACATATGTGTACAAACATCTTGTTTAATCAAATAGTAAAATATGAGCTAGTTTACCTATTTCTACTGCAGAGAAAGGTTTTTCCAATATCATGGCAAGAGGCATGTTGGGAGAACTTGATTACAACAATACTAAAGGAGCCTTCTTCAGTGCTTTTGTAAGTACTTTCAGTGAAGGGGAGTGGATATTTTGCCTGTGCTAATCACGCAAGGAAGCAGTGGAAAGAGATTGGAACGTGTTTCTAATGATAATTAGGAAGTCAATCTGTGACAAGATGCCATCTAACAATCTGAGAGAGTAATACTTACGTAACATAAGAGCCTGCTGCCCCATAAGGCTTGCGATATTTTTGGTGGAAACCTAATTTTTTTTCTTCAGTGCTCATTCATAATTTACCTTTTTTCCCATATTGAAGAACAAGTTTCGAGGATTCGTTGTGGAATGTCTATCCTTGGAGATTCAGCTGGCCAAAGTCATGGTTGAAATGATCTAGTGTTTGTGAGAGTTATACTTTTGTCCCACGGTTGGAGGCGAGACTTGCAGAGATCCCTTCCAGCCAACGTTTCTAGATTGCATAGGAGTTCTAATAAAAATAGCTATTACTTTGCTCTGCGCCTTTGTCTTGCTGATCTTCTAGTGCTGGGGGGAAGGGGAAATGCACAGTTTATCTGGTTGTATTGCCGTCAGGGGGGAAAAAAAATATTAGCTAACTGAAAGTTGAAGGTAAGGGGGAGTTGTTTGTTTTGGCTATGTTGTCTTTTTTTTTTTTTTACAATTAATGATTAAATTCTTTGATTTCATACCAGTTTGACTTTGCAATAGGCAGATTTCATGGCAAGTGGTAACATCTGTGTGGGATCTTTTAAAGATTCTACAAGTCATAACCTTGAAGTATGTTACGATCTCCGTAGTGCTTTTTTATGCAGTGTTTGTGTACTTGTATATTTGTTGCTGTTTACTGAAATTTGCTTTCTTGGAAATGAAGTACTTCTTCAAGAGAGAGGAAAAATGAGCAAGCTTTCTATGGATTTTTTAGCTTTCCTTTTTTTCCAAAAGCTCATACGATGAGAAACGCACATCCATTTTATCAATTCTTAATTTAATTATAGGTTAAAGGCGATTAAATTGTAGGGTTCGATTGGTTCAATTTTTTTGTTTCTTTCTTTTTTTTTTTTATATTGGTAGAAAATGTTAGATCATTCAAAAGACTTCTCGTTTCTGAATAAATTTTTACTATTTCAGGATGAGAGGTCAAGTTTCTCAGCTACACTTTCCCTTTCTTCACATGACTAGATATTATGTGACCCTGTACTTCAGTACATTCTAACAGATTTTAAATAAACCTTTTCTAAATTAGTGAAAGAAGATTGGAAAATTTCCAGGGAAATCTCTTGCTGTACAGCACATCTGTAAGTGCATTTCAAGCTGGAGTAATTTTCATCAGCTTCCATCAGCAGTTTTGTTCAAAACTCAAATGAAATATTTGCTAAAGGCAAATACAATTATTTTAGGGCATATCTCAAAACTTTGATTAGGTACCAAATATTTTACTGTTTAAAATGTAATGTCCCAACTTATATCAACAATGAAGTAGTGAAATAAAAAACTAAAAGAAGCACCTGAAATGATGCACAATAGTGTGAAAATCTCTGGAGACATTCTGTAAGAAAAGTGAAATAGAAATGACTACCCTTTTAAGTACTGATAATATGCAGACATGTTTGTCTTCACCACTAGCTGAAAATGTTGCATATCACTATGTAAATTTGATTTTAGTCCTAATGAGATATTTAAAAGATGTTGGCTTTCTGTTGCCCTTTTGGGAAGGTGGAATATTCTAGGTAGAACATCTTTTGGCTTCATATTACTATAAAAATTGTAAGTATCTGTAGACAAGGTGTAGTGAATACTGTCAATTTGAACAAAGAATGTCTTCGAAATACTCTCTAGCTGGAATATAATGGATTTCACTTATTTTGGTGATATTTAAGACCATTGTTAATTTTACACAAATAAAATTAGTTAAAAGAGAATATTATTTTCTTAAGATTTTGTACAATTAGTCTCTGGGAAATCTACTGTATTTTTTCAAATGACCAATAAATACATGGTCACTTTCAAATGATTTAATATTAAAAAAAATCATTTTAACTTGAATACATTATGCTATTGTAGTATCTGAGTTCTAGGAAGCTCCTTGAGCTGAAACTTGCAGGATATGGTTCTGATCTTCTATTGCTAGGTGTAACTCTTCTTGCTTTTAATGAGCAGCTTACATGTCATCTAAATGAAATCAGGACTGGAAACTGTCCCGCTTCCTGGAGTCTCCTGTCTTGGGTCAGGTGGCAGGACTGTTTGTTAGGGCTCTTTCTGTAAGAGCTGTGCTGTCAGAGGGCTGTCGCAATGGTCTCCGTTTCCTTGAGAGCATGTATATGCAGTCTGGGGAAGGAGACGGTTGTCCCTGGAAAAGGACTTGCATATAAACCCTCACAAGATCAGCTGTCACCCTGCTCCAATAAGGTGCAGAGGGGCTTTTTTTGGAAGAGGAAGGCAGCACTGGAGAGCATGTTGGGGAGATCCTATTACTCCTTGATTCCTGTGTGCGCTTCTGCCTTTATTTCTGCCTGATGTATTTTCACAGGAACTAGCAAAGGGAACATGTCAGTTCTGTTATTGTTGAGAATTAAAATTGAATGCCTTTGATAAAAATTGAAAGAACAGTCCCCTGATATATTTTCCCTTCCCAAGTCTCTTATGGTAATACATAGTATGTGTTAACAGAAGTAGCACTTGGAACATTTCGAGCAATTGAAGAAAAAATTCAGTAGAAGCCCTGCTGAATTTACCAAGCCTAGGCAAGCTTGGTATTTTATTTTTCTAATGGATGTTTTTTAACCAAGCTTTGTTCATTACCACTTGTGCATGGAAATCAAAGATTCACAATGAGATCATAATTCATTCTTTGTATATAAATATGACATGTACAAACTGCATGGAGAGAACATTATTAAGAATGCAAAAGCAAGCAGTCAAGAGAAGACGGTGTTAACATTAAGGCTGGCATTGCAACCTAAATTCAGCTTCTCTTATGCATATGCATTATGACGCAGTCTTTAACTATAAGAACACATAATACTTTTCCAAAAGACTTCTGACTTAGTACACAAGATGGACAGTACTCAATTAATGAGCAGCTATTCAAGATATTGTTTAATATTTAGTGTATGATATGTGGCCCTAAGCCTTATTTACAGCACGTCGTTCAGACACTGCTCAGAAGTTAGAATTATTAATTTCCTCACAGGCTTTTCTGTACTGCTCATCACTACAGTATCCAAGTGCTTCACAGGTTTTAAATTAAATTTATCTTCACAAAACCCCAGAGAGGGATGCGGTATTATCTCTGTTTTACAGATGGGGAACTGACAGAGATTAAGGTCAGAAAAATTCACCAAATTTGGATGCACATTTTAAGACATAAGATTGGATTTTTAGAGCCCTTCAGATCACATAGTACGTACTGTGTTCAGAAAACAGCACTCGCTACTTGAGCTTCAGGTGTATTTTTCTTGTGTCTAGATATCTTCCCCAGGATCTGAAGTGTGTAAACTGAACATTTGCATGGCACTATTGGTTGCTAAGGAAAAGTTTGTATTTGATACCTTGTGTAGTATCGCACAGGAACTCCGAGCTTTCTCCGAAAGAGGTGAAACATCAGTGAATCACCTGCAGAGAAGAGGCAGTGAGTCCTGTTTAAAACTCTTAATACATGATTTTATTATTAAAGACTGTTTCTTAATGCTTGCACATAAATTGGGTTTACACAAGCCATCTGAATTCTCATCCTTGTCAATTTGATTGTTTGATATTTGCAGGGGAGAAAGATTAAATGGGAATATTGAAATCCATGATCAAGTTAATTTGGGGAAAGAATATTAATTGAGAAACCATATTGCCTAAAAGGTAGTACTATCTTTTCTATTATAAATATTAAGAGGCTCTCTCCAAATATACTTTCATTTATTTTCATAGTATTTCAGATTTCTTTATTCTATGAAGACATTCTAAATACCAGAAGATTCATGAGTGAGTCTAGCAAAATACTATTCCTCTGTTTAGGATAACTTTAATTGGTGATTTGTATTTGTTATGTCCACGTTTGTATAGCAAGTGGGTTTATGTGTACCCGATTTTACTTCTGTTTCCACCGTTGGCTGTTTATGCCAATTCTTTTAGGCTTGCTGGCTGCTAAAAGAGTAGCATAGATAATTCAAGATAACACCTTAGTTCATAGTCCTTTAAAACCAGCAGTATAGATTTGAACCAAGGCTAAATATTTGTGAGTCTTTCTGTAAATTTTGGAGAATTTTAATTTTATTAGATTGACCAAGGAAAAAAGATCTTATGGTACCCTTTTTTGGCAATTTGTGCTCTCATAAGTCTATTTGTGCTTTGTTTACTAATGCATAAGATGGATATTTCTATATATTTTTTCCAAAGGTCTCTGAAATCTTTAGCTGACAATGATTAGAGAATTTAAATGTTTCTTGTGTTCAGCGTGGCTCTGCCTATCAGAACAGTGTCTATGTATATTGTAATTGCCTAGCTTGTTAAATAAGTAGTTTATTTAAACACCTTTTTAGTGTTAGCCTACATTTAGCTTGTTGTTAGACTACATTCCTCATATTGTGCCAAGTGCATAGCTTGTATGGAACTGGAAGGCTACTCTATGTGTAGACTGTTGGGAGGTTTTGTCCTGACTGTGAAGCACACACGTAAGCCAATAAATCTACAAAAACAAGACAAAATTATTTTTTTTCAGTAATTTCAGTCCAGTTCTCTTGTTTACAGTTGTAACTGTTTTTAGGCTGCTTAGAACCAGCTATTCCCAGGGCTCTGTGGTATTGCTGTGACATTACTTACAGCACAACTTCTTGCTCTTGAGGAAAAAACAGAAGTTAGTGACAACTTTGCTTGGACTAAGTGTAATTACCTACTGGGTAGCTTGTGCAGTACATAGGTATCATGTAAATGACCTTTTAAATAATAAAGACCAGGCAAAAGGCATCCATTATTTAAGAGGTGCAATGATAGTCCATAGTTTTCATTAGAAATAACCAATTTATGCCCACCTTCTGTAAAATATTTGATACTGATACTCAAGCAGTCAGTGCTGTAAGTGGAACTGAGCTAGCAGACTGTTTTAAGAGTTATCTCTCCACTGGAAACCAGTGCAGTCAGGAATTCACAAATAAATCAGAGCTTCAGCTTTGACAAATAGCAGCCAAATTCTTGACCCTACAGAGGGATCTCCAGTTGAGTTCTGTGCCAGTTTGCCATGTTTCAGCCTAAACATTCATCCTGCAGATTGTAGATTAAGATTTAATCATGTCTATAGATTTCTAATTACTCATTAATATCTTATTAGAAAGCCTTGCTGGCAAGGCACTCCAAAGCACTTTCAGTAAATTATACAGAAATTTGTTCCAGAATTAGTAGCAGAATAGTCATCTGGCACCCAATTCTTGTTTAAAATGTTATCGGGTTTAGTGACAAATGAAAATATAATACTGTCTCGGTTATTCCAATTCACCGTGTGACAATAAATGAGGTTTTTTTAATCTTGAAAAGTTAAAAGGAGTAACACTAAAACATGTTTTTTGTTGATGCCTGAAGTGATGCAAACTTGGAAAGGAAGCCAGAAATGCAGCAAAAACATACAAAATGATTTTCTTGGTTTATGGCTTGATTATGTGACTCATGCAATTCTATATGTTTGGACTAGATAAAAAAATAATCATATAGACTATTGCCTAAAAGGAAAAAACCCCCAGGAATCTCAGGGTAGTTACAGATGAAAATGCATATTTTTCAGGATTTCTGGCAACCATAAAGTAAAAAGCAAGCTGCAGAGTGGTGGGTATATACAGTTAAATGTTTTAATTAGTAAATGCTACGATGTACTTATGACATAGGACCACTAAAATAATACACATGTAGGAATTGTGTACTTAAAAATTTTCCTATGTTTCTTTAAACACTTTAAGCAGGCTTTAATCTTTTACCAAGGAAGATGCAGGCTAGCATACTGAAAATGCAGGTTTAGGCTCTTTACCATAGTATCTTCCTCTCTGGTTTTGACTTCTCTGCATTTCTGCTGCAAATATTACAGTGAAGAAAATACCTTATTGCATCTATATTTTTGAAATTTGACTTTCAGAATATCGGCAAGATTATCTTTGACTTCTGTTGCTTGTGTAAATTAACCAAAGGATAAAATGCTGGAGTTGTGTTAAGTCCCAATTCTGAAAGTAATCTACTGAATCTAGAAAACTATGTGATACATTTCAGTGGTTAATTTGCTAAGAACTCATGTCTACAATAGATAAAGACTCATAAAGAAAGCAATTTAGGGTGAACAACTTTAAATATAAAATGTGGTTGGGAGATGCATGCAACACTGATGGCTATTTCAGCAGGCAGCGTAGCAGTCATTGCCCTACTCTAGATGAGGCTTACAGTGGCATTAAGACATTGCACAGAAATTATTATCTTCTGCTACCCCAATTTGAGAGCCTAAGTTTTGCTGCTGTTATGTCGGGACACCACACTATAACCTGTTCTTCGAAGTCCAGAAGGTTGAATACAGGGAGATGGATTCACTCAGAGAGATCTCTTGCTGTAGCATTGTTTTCTAGAAGACATGGAAAACAAATTCTCCCCAGCGTGATTGTGTCCATGGCCCTGTTCCAAACAAAATTTGGGCTGAAATGAGCAAACACTTCATTGACCCCTTTTTTCGTAAGCATCTGTCACCTATGTTTTGAGGTCTGTGTCCAATAAAGGCTCTGACAAACCTCATGTTGGCTTTAGAAAAGGAAATTTGGCTCTTTTGGTAGTAAAGGAGAGAGAAAGCAGTCAGGTCTCATTGCTAAAATCTAAACCCAGACCTGTTAGGGTTAGTATCTTACTGGATTAAATCCAATGCATGTGTGTATTAGCTAACAGGAACTGCAAGCCACTTTTTCTCTGCAGGAAGTATCTATCTTATGAAAAGGGGGCATACTAAGTCAATAGATGTATTTTGATATAACCCTAGTAGGGTCAATTTTCTGCTACCAGATACGCAAGATATCCTGAAATATAATCACATAAGACTGGCCTATTTTTGCCTAAATTTAATGATGTCATTGTGTTCAGAATTATCTAAGCAACCACAGTGAACTGTAAGTACGTTCCCATCGTGCTTTAATTATGGTTTGACAGTGAGAAACTGTTTGTTTCCCTTTACAGAATGTGCTTATTCTTTCAGTTGACTTTCAACCCAGTTATCATTCAGCATTACCTTGTTGACTGAGCGCCTCATAGTGCACTGTTCAAAAATGCAGAAAGTTATGATCCCTGCCACAGGTATCTTTGACAAAACCAGGGAAGTGGCCAGAAAGCAGAACTGTTATTTGCCATTTTCTGAACATATGGTCAAGTACACAGAGAGCATTTGTGGGAAATCAGAGAGAAAGTACGTAGAAAAGAGGGGAAAGTTAAACCTAGAAAAGTGTACAACCTCTTTTTCTCAGACAGATTCCTTTACTCATGACCATCTTTCTTCAAATAGTTCGTGAAGTCTGTATTTTTTGAAAGACTGGCAAACCATTTTGTGCATTTACAGCTATTTTCTCAATTTTCTTTGCACCGTTGTTTGCATGCGGTTTGCCGTCCTACTGGTTTAAATGAACCAGAAATAGTAAGAAAAAGTCATGCACAACTGTATTTTGCCAGTGACTATTGTACAAACATATTTTTTAAAATCTGAACAAATTTCAGCATTTTAATTCATCTTTTAATCGTGTAGTATATAATTAGATACGTACATGTACCGTGGTGGTTGTATAATTAGACTGTACAGTTATAACAGTCCGTTTTTGGGCAGTGGTCTTGACCTGCTGATCATGGTGGGAGAGCCTTTTCCTTCCCAGCGGTTACAGATGTGGAACAACATGGTTTAAATGGCTTTATTTTGGAAAGCACGTACATATAGAATGTGGTAAAATGAAAGCTAATGGGATGTTAGATCCCAGCATCTAGCATTAGACATAAATGCAATGTACGTAAATGTAAAGAGCCCACTATCTAGTATTATTAGGTATATATAAATGTAAATCTGACAATAAATTTTCATTAAATGACTCTTTTAATCTCTATGCCTGAGGAATTGTTAGGTAAAGTACGGTGTCTGCATTTTCCTCTAAATGTTTCTGTTACATTTATTAATTCAGCAAGATAAAATGCTTGTGGAGACACTTGAGTATTGCAGGAATTGCTCCAAATTTAACAAATTTGTAGTATTACAGAGGCAAAACCATGGTCTAATATTAATGCATTGCATTCAGAATGAAATTAAGTATGATAACGCTAATCCCAGACTTGTTCTTATAGTTTGTGTCTTACTTTTTGCCCATGTAAAGAAAAATATGGTAAAGAGTCACTGTATAGGTGTAATTTCTGAAATCTCACAAAGAAAAGAAAAAAGTCTCAACTGTCTCAATCTTTCTGTTGATAATTTTCTTTTTAGTAGGGGTGGATTTACTTTAACTCTGCAGTCCTTTAACTAAAGTAGTTTCATCTGACAAAGGCTAAGTATCAAAAATTTAAAGGACAAAAGAACAAAATACAGAAGATCTTTGAAGTGTATACTGAATCAATAGAGTGTTTTGAAGTGTTTTTGATGTAACTGGTTTTGCAGTGACATAATTTTAAACATTCTGGACTTTGTCTGGAAACGCTCGATGCAAAACCTCTTGCTCATTGCACATTTATTTTTGTCTGGACTTTTGTAATCCTGTGCTGGCCCTGAGTTGTGTGGACCATCCTTTTGCCCTGATACACCCTGTGTTCTCTTTCTGATTGTGCTTTGGTTTATACCATCGTAGAGTTTTGGGAATAGCCATTTCTCTTTTCTCCTCATGGACTTTTATTCCTTGAATCTTTTCACTTAGCTCCCTGCAGCTTTTCTTCTGCAAGTCTATTTGCCCCATCTCTTCTGTCCAATACTGCGGATGTCCAAACTGCATTCACTCAGAGGAAATAGTACACCACTTCAGGGGAAGTCTTGGTGTGTATTTCTAAAGCCTGTAAGATGAGTTTATGTAGTGCTATATAACTAATAAATAGGAATGTTAAAGCATGACAGCTTTTTCTTTCTATGCATTTTAAAAGCCACCTTTTTCCACTGAAAGGTGTAGCAGAAGAACATTCCTACTGTTCCATCATGTCAGCTCTCTGTAGCCTCAAAAGAAATGAGCTTGAACTCAAGTGTTTCCATGTGCAGTGTGCTAGTCTCTATAGCGAGCTTCCTCCCCCCTCTCTACCTTCACCAGGGTAGAGTTTTCCTTACACTTATATATCTCAAGAAATGTCAAAATCTTTTATTGTTCCTCTATTATGTAATGTAGCCCTAGGTAGCCACCCTAGAAAAAAAGGATTTTCACAGTATAATTTCTGCCATTTACTGCATACTGTGGAGCATTTTCTTAAATTTTTCCTTTTCTGCCTTTCAACTTTCTGCTTTAAAAAATGGCATGTTGATATTAATATTTTTTCACTTATAAAAATGTATTTTCCCTTGATCTTAGTGTTGGTAATACATTATTCAGTGTTTCTTCTTAATAAAAGCCATTGGTTGTTCCATTACTCACAATAGTTATTGCAACACTAAAGGTCTCGTTCATCAGAATGACTTTGCAGACAAAACACAAACCCTGATTTCTCCATGCATCAGGATAATAGCTATGGTGGATGCAAGTTATTAAACAATGCTTAAAATATAACGTGTGTTTGGTTGTTGGGTGGTGTTTTTTTTTTTTTATTTTCTAGGAGATGAGCACTGAGAAAACGTTTATGAACATAATTTACTTTATTGCATATGTTTGCTTGGACATATTTTTCTCTTTCAGGAGAAGTCAATGAGGAGGTGAACCTCTTGATTGTATCCCATTTCATAAAACATCTTCCTTAAAATCACTCATATAGTACATGGACTTTGAAAAGTTCTTAGTTATCAGACTATTAGTTATTTAGATTCATGTCATCTTGGATGGCGATGGAAGGAGGAATCATAATCTTGGATCATCTGTGCTAGTATGAGGAAAAGTGGGCACAGATGTCTAGCAGAGAAGGTTGTGAAGCTCTAGATCAAGTCTTGGAATTGGGATTCTGTTTGAAAGATATCTTCTGCAATATTGTGGTGTATTAAGTTCATGCTTATGTGTTCTGGCATAAAATGGACAGAAACCAACTCAGTATAATTCAAGACAGGAATTTTATTTCATGTTAGTCATCATAAAAGTTTTTGGAAAAAACTAAGGTTGCAAGTATAGCAGGGTTTCAAAATAGGAAAAAAAAATGTTAATGTGATATTTGGAAACAAGTCCCAATATATGGAAAAGTTGAGCTGTTACCTGAGCACAAAGGCAAACAATAAGCTTCTGCTGCCAGAATTATTTTCTCAGTATGGTTAAATGTTGTATGAGTCATCTTCTAGTGAACACGGTATACATATGGACAATTGAAGGATGTAGTGTGCATTTAGTGCTTTCATGATTCTTCTAAGCCTTCATTTTTCTTTAAGCTTAATGGATTTTACAGTTCTTTTCCCACTACAAACCTTTTCATTTAATGTGTGTAACTTTGCACTCTTTACCCGAATTATAAGAAACAAACAAGTTGGCCTAATTTGTATTCCAAAATGTTTGCTATAGAAATGAATTTGACAACTACTTCTACATCATTTAAAAATATTTATGCCCTCTACATTTATTATGGATGGTATACTGCTTTTCATATCTAGCTTGATTCTGCATTTGTTGATTAACTTCTCAATGTTGTGATTGCTTTACAGTGCTGCTACAGAGCTGTTCACTTCCTTTTAGGTGTCTGTATTCTGGGTCAACAAAGACTTGGGTGTCTGGAGGTTTGAATTGGTTTTTAGGGGGTTATGGTGGTGTTTTGTTTTTTTCTTCAGGGGTCAGGCTGGGATTTTTGTTGTGGGTTCCCTCCCCCCATTGTTTTGTTTGTTTTTTTTCGTAATTGTTTTGTTTTTTAAATGAGGACTGTAGAAGTCATGGCAATGACAGACCGGACAACTAGGAGAGAGGAAACTGAGGACAGACTTATATGCGTGTGCCTTTGTGTAGCCACACATTAGCTTATCAGGTGCAGTAGACAAGCTGTTTAATGCCTGAAGAGGAACAATTTTGAAAAAATGTATAACGTTTACTTCAAAAATAAATGAATAAATAAAAGGTAAGAAGAACCAAAACAGATGAAGGTCTAAAGGAGGCAGCAGGAAGATGTTTTAGTAGCATGTAAGGCTTCTATTAAAATTTGTCTTGTCTATACTAGCATTTAGGCTGGATCTGAGTTTTGCTTTATTCTGGGGGCTGTAATTTCAGATCCCAATACAACTAGTGTATGCTAGTACTCTATTTGACCTACAGCTTTTAAATAGGCTAACAGTGTTTTGCTTGAATTTTTTGCATCTTCCATTTTAAATATATTACGTTGAGGGCTAGACTGGTGGTGCAAAGTGCATTGAGACAGGTTTAGAGCCAAGCAGCTGTACTATCAGGAGCTACAGGTGAAGATGCACATCAGCTCGTTGGTGGTGGGCAGAGCAGGGAAAAAGAGAAAGCCTCGTTCAGCAATAACCAAAACATTGCTGTGTTATCAGCGCTGT
This sequence comes from Ibidorhyncha struthersii, assembly GCA_013398815.1. Classification (NCBI taxonomy): domain Eukaryota; kingdom Metazoa; phylum Chordata; class Aves; order Charadriiformes; family Charadriidae; genus Ibidorhyncha; species Ibidorhyncha struthersii. Next base: position 241,803 of record VZSZ01001514.1, read on the forward strand.
TTTAGTCACAAATCCAAAATACAGTACCATACAGGCTGCTGTGGAGAAAGTTAACCCCATCCCAGTCAGTCCCAGTATAACTGGGAAGTATCTAGTTTTCATCAGGACCTGCTCATCAGGTGTCCCTTAGGTTCCTGCTTGTGATGCTATTAATGTTAACTGGAGCATGCTCTGCTCAGGGTTCGGCACTGCTTGGTCAGTAAGCTTTGTGTAGGCATGTTGTGGGGTCCACTGGTGTAACCCAAAACCTACGAACAGGCAGTAGGAGAAGGGGACGGAGGAAGGGATGATTCTGATGGTGGTCACAGCCATGCCAGGAGAATCCGCTCTAACAGCAGTACTAGGGCTTCCAGGTGCAAGACTCTGACATCAACACTGTCAGAGCAGAATGGAAAAATACTGGGCCAGAGGGGCTGGGAAGTGCTGCTGCAGTTTAGGCGAAAGGGAACAGAGCTGCAAGAGGAAGGCAGGCTATGGGATTGCAAATGGATGGCCCTTAGCATCATACACATTAAGGTGCTTAGGTACTATGCAACATACCACAGTCTATTTTAATTTTAAGTGTAGATAATTTAGCTTGATTGACCGTGCTAAGAAAATGACAATATATTTAAACAGTAATAATTTTGATGTTTTCTTCACTGCTAGATTAAGCAGAGGAAGCCACGTGTAGTGGATTTGAGTCCATCATAATCTGTGTATGACATGAGAAATCAGTCCTTGTCAACACCGGCAGGATTGGTTGCATGCATCACATTTAATGGGCTTTCTGTTCAGTAGCTTCTGTGGGTGGTGAAAATGGAAAATAATCCTCAGAAGCTTTTCCCTTCAACCCCATGTAGAGCATTAAATACCATCCCTATGGAGAGAATCTAGGCTCTGGCTGTCAAAGATACTTGAGCACCTTTTCTACTTTTGTAATTCTTCTTGGCTTTTTCAGAACAGTAGTAGCAGTAGCATGCTTTATTTTGGCTCAGTGAGAGGGACAGAGTTTCTTTTTGGTTTTGCCTTTTTTTTTTTTTATGAGAGGCCCTTTTCTGAAACGGGAAAAACTTAAAATATGTAGTTAAATCTTTTACAAGGGTGAAAAAGGAGGATGCTGAGAGATAAACCTGCTCTAAGGACAAAGGATTGGTAGAAAAACTGACTGATTTTAGAATATTTTTTTTTTTCATTAGTGTTTTTAAGTATTCTTTTATCAAAATGGGAAATCCTGGCTGCTAAGAACAAGGACTTTCATTGCTATGAGCTTGGGTTAAATAAGTAATATACTGAATTTTGTGGATTTCATCCTCACAAAGTGTCAGTGAGTGGAGGGAATGAATAAAAAATAATAAAGCGTGAAGAGAGGGGAGATAGCATGCAGGGAAGTTCTTCATTGCACATCATTTCATGAACATGATGCAGGATTCGGATGTCTAAGTAGGAATATCACTTTCCCCATGAGCAAACCTTTTGGAGGGAAAAATGCCAAATATGCATTTAAGGATATAGTTTTTTAGGATAAAGGGCATCTTAGAAAATGTGATGGAAAAATCTGCAGTTAGCCATAAACATCATTTACTGGAGAGTTACTTTGTTCCCTTAATGACAGTGTGTGACACAAGTTGTCTTATCCTGCTGAATTAGAAAATATACGTTTTTTGTAAGATCTTAAAAAAAATCAACTAAATTGTTTTCATTTTGCCATATAAATTTACAGTGGTTTCATGGTGAAATTGAGTAGCAGAATCAGGAGTGTCAAAATTAAGGGTGATATAATTATGGTAAAATGACAAACATGACAATTTAAGAATACTCCCTAGATTGTTTCTAAAGTATTCATTTGTATTAGCACAGAGAGTTAATGGTATTGTAATTGGTTTTCTATAAGGTACACCTTTTAAGTTAGCAGCCCCTTTTGTATTATCTTGTGTTCTCTCCTTAGAACCAGATTCATGGCTTTCATGAGCCCTAGAACAGTGCTCATGTGATCGCTCAGCAGAAGCTTTGAGCTTGGTTCCCAGTGAGGGGTGATCTCAACACCTTGTCATTAAGGGCAAGTAATTGTTTGATAAAATAAAGGGGCATTTTGGAGTACCAGCACCACCTCAATTAAGCATCCAGTGGGGAGGTCTGTGGAGGCAGGAAGGCAGCCTTAAAGGACTAGTGCCATCACTCCTTATAGTCAGTACAGAGAAAGTCGTTTCCAGTGGTATTCTGGGCTATTGGTCTCTGTCTCTAGAGATGACATCTAACAAGCAGACACCTGTCTTGATCTCCGAGGGACCTGTCTTCAGGTGAACCTTATCTTCTGTTCAGAGTTCTCCCTGTGTATTTGACACCAATGATTCTACAGCTTCTGCTATTTAAAAGATGAAACAAACCGAAACCCCTACCCCCCCAAACCAAATAAGTTTGAAGAACAGAGACCTGTGTTTATATTTCCTCTCAAAAATGCGTTAAACGTATGAGTAGTATTTATATAGGCTGGGCAAATGCAGTGGGCCTATTCTTGAAATTTTACAAAACTGTAATAATATTTGAAAAAATTTCAGTGTACCTCAACATTTTTCTTAATTTTAGCACTCTTATTTTTCAAGGTGTAATGTAGAATACCAGTGTAACTTTTTTTTTTTTCCCCGAATATGGATTATGCAGATTCAAGATCTGTTGTGGCTGTAAAATTGGTCTGCTTGCTATGTTAGCCTTTAATGCTATATTCCCATCTACAGCTGCAGGAACACAGCTTGAAGGAAATTTAATTAGGAAAATGAGGCAGATGAAATAAGCAATGTAATGTATACGTGCAATATGAAGAAGAGTAAATACACTTTTCATCTGAATAGTCAGAATAGAAACTCTGTTAAACTGGGCTGAAATTTTCTTTTATCAGAAATGGATTTATTTCATTTTCTAACATTACTATGTAATTTTCCTCCTTATTACTGGGATTAGAAAGACTACTATCATTAAAGAAGAAACATCTTTCACCAATTATATTTAGTTTCTGTTTTCACTGGCAATGACCTCCTCATTATGTGAAAAAAGGAAATCCCTGGAGGAACAGGCTTAGTGAGGTGATTCCAATCAGCTGGGAAACCTTGTGCACACACTATTTAGATCTCATGACCTGCATGCATGCACCTGTAGTGTATTGATTCCTGCTTGTTTACAGGCCATTCAAGCAATAAGCAGGTAGAATTCAGATGACAGAAAGCTTGCTCTGCTGGTAGCAGTTTCCTGCCTCGCTGCACTCTGGAATATTCCAGCCTTGCTGCAGTGTGTTGCTGCACAGCCACGGATTTTTCCGTTGGACCCATTGCTCATTTCTCAATGTATTTTTTAGCATTTGTATTGGTTCTAAGCACAGACGATCATGCTTTGCAGAAAAACATTGAGGATCGCTAGGGCAGAAAACAGCTTAAGTAATATATAATAAATAATGAATAATTGTTTAAGAAAAAAATTCCCATAATCCCCTTTTGGAATTGGAGACAACAGCATTAGGAAGTCTGCAGTCTTATGTAGTGCAACCAGTACAACTGACACACTTGTTTGAATCACACGCTATATTTATTTAGTCTGAATGAAGGGACAAAATACATTATTCAGATATATTATTGTGTAGTAAACAAATAGAAAAGGTTTTAATACATGTAGTAATTCTGTGCATGAGATTTTAAAATGCTTTAGTAATTCTGGGTCAACCAAGTTGGGCTGTAATCTGAGTCTTCAAACTATTGCTTAGGGATGTGTGAGGCCAGTGCTTTTACGATCCTGATCCTTTTACTTCTTTTAACAAGATGGCAGTGAAATAAGTAAAGATGCACGTGGTAGGTGTATTATGAATACATGGTATAGTCAACCTAAATTCTGTGGTCCACAGAATCTACGTAGGGATCCATTTAGCATTTTTAATTTTTTTAAAGCATTCAAAATACTCATCAATATTAGACAGCAATGGTGACACAAATTCTGTGGCTAATAATGTTGCATATGTTTATTTTGGCAAATGTTGAGTGTATTTATACAGGATATCAACTCAACTGACAAAGCCTTTTTTGAAAATCTCTCTTGAAGTACGAAGAAGGAGATATGGCGTTGTTCTGATAAGACCATCAGATATATATTTTTACCAATACAACTTAGGGTTAATTTTAATAAAAACATTCCAGTGATGAAATTATGGTCAATAACTGATAGTGTTCAGATGATGGTCATCCTGAAGAGACCTTCTCCTTTATGATGTTACTGTGGATTACAGATGTATTCTCCATCGGTTCAATGGAACCTATGCCTATGATGATGTAGAGATTTGTAGACTCATGGCCTTGGTTTCCAGTTGTGAATGAGCTTCTTAGGCCCCAGGGAATTCTGCTGCTTCCCTGCCTGCCACAGGTTACCTACTGGAGCAGTACCGACTGGCTACGGTGCTTTATTCAACTTCATATAAACCCAAATGTCAGTTTTGGAATTTGGGCTCTATTCTGTCATTCTGGTATGTTTTATCCACTGCTTTGTGGTACTAGCTCTTCCCATTTTGAGATATTGAACACTCAGGATTTCCCATGAATTTAACATCTCTTGTATGCAGATGTTAAATGGAGGTCTTGAGGCCAGATTAGTAGTCTGCTATTAATTCTAAATAGGATTCCAAATCTTCAGAGTTAAAGGGGGAGAGAGAAATACATTTTTATTGTATGGACAGTACGATATTGGGTAGGGTAGTAGGGTATTTAGGTATGTAGTAGGATATTTAGATATTTAAGGCAGAACAAAAGATCTTCATAATGGATTTCTTGTTCAAATAAAAATGTTTTTGATTGCTTATCAGCTCTCCAATATGGTCCTAGTCTGTCCCAAATCCACTACTTGCAGTGATGTTTTGACTTAGCAAAACTTTTACCTTGGGGGATGCCCTTGCCCTTAATGTGAAGTCTTAACACAGACTTAACCTTGGTTCTTGTAATTAGCAGTATTTGTTCCATTCTGCAACTTGAAGAATTTCACAACGTACACTTGAGAGTGGGATTTGGTTGTTTTTAACAGCGAGTTTGAAACACTGTTGGACTGACAAGCATCAAAGGACCCCCCTAGTAATTTTAGATAGATAATTAGAATAGAAAAGCACCACGTCATCCATTTCCAGCTTTCCTAGAGTCTCAGTTGTTGGCTCTGTGTTAAAGTCTATTCCACATCCCTGGACAGTGCTTTTAGTTATCAGTAGTCTGGAAGACAGAGTAAGAAATGATTGATAGTACTTTTATTTAGGGCAATGAAGCTGGTGAGGGGTCTGGAGGAATAGTCTTATGAGGAGAGGCTGAGGGAATGGGGGCTGTTTAGCCTGGAGAAGAGGAGGCTGAGGGGAGACCTTATCACTCTCTACAAGTACCTGAAAGGAGGTTGTAGAGAGATGGGGACTGACCTCTTCTCCCTAGTGACAAGTGATAGGACGAGAGGAAATGGGTCCAAGTTATGCCAGGGGAGGTTTAGGTTGGTTATTAGGAAGAAATTTTTCACTGAAAGGGTTATCCAGCATTGGAATAGGCTGCCCAGGGAGGTGGTAGATTTGCCATCCCTGGAGGTGTTTAAAAAAAGGGTAGACGTGGTACTTGGGAATATGGTTTAGAAGTGGTTTTGTCAGGTTAGGTTAGTGGTTGGACTTGATGATCTTAAAGGTCCCTTCCAACCTTAACGCTTCTATGATTCTATTTCTGTCCATAATATTGTTAGATGCAACAGCAGCTGGGCAATGGTACATTTGATTTTCCAGATACTGGAGATACTAGCTTACAGTTTCATCACTGGATAGTAGTACTGGCTATTTAATGTTTTTTCCTCCTTTGTCAGAAACATTTCCTTCATTGCAAAGAGAACCATGTCTCTTTATCATATCATGTAAAAACATTCTTGCATGTTTTAATTGGAATGAGAAACACGCACAGGGGGGTTGCTGATGGACTGCTTAAGAGAAATGAGGAAGCCTGGTTCAAGTTCCTAATAATTATTTTTTTTCAGACATCAGCACAAGATAGCAGGTGTTTCCTCTGCTAAGCGATTCTTCTAGTAAGTAAAGAGACTTGATTTTTGTATGCTGTCAAGTTTCAGATTTAATATGCGGTAAGGGACACATCTTCTCAGACACTTAATCTTCTGTTGACTTTATGGGGGGAAAAAAATAATTATAGAAGCTTTTTAGATCTTTGAAACAGGGATGGTTAAAATCTCCACTCTTCCATGGTCTGCTTAAGCATTTCCTTTAATCTGTAATTTTCAAAAATAAAACAAGACACGGTGCCTGCTTAGAGAACGTTTATTACTTGAATGTGTAGTTATCTGATTGTTTACTGTATATTATACTAAGTTTTATACATGTGTTTTTTCTGGTGTAGAGCCTGATTTGATGCATCTGCTATCCTTAATTTAATTTAGCTAAGTTCATTTGTGGAATCAGATAGCTGAAAAAGCCAGAACTTCCTTCCAAAGAACAAGCACTTCTCAAAGACACTTTCAAAGTGTGTGCACTTAGAGGGGGTTGTGACATGTACTTTTTGTTGGAGCAGATTCAAGGAGTGGACCTTAAATTAGACTAAATCTTTTAGATTAAGAACCAAGTTTGGGTCTTACTAAACAAAGTAGGTTTGCAAGAAAAGAACTGTAGCAAAAGACCCTACATGATTCTAACAGTATCTTTACCCATGTGAAGCAACTTTCAAAACTGAATTTTCTGATTAGTCACTTGGTTCAAGCAAGGTAGTGTTAGTGTAATGCTTTCGATGTGTCTGAAGTATTGTGTCACATGAATTTCTTCATTATTTCATAGTTTACCCTGCATCACCTTGGATATTTCTGATTGAATTAAATACTTTAAATACTCTAGGGCTTAAGTTATTTAAGAAGGATTTCCATCCTCACCAGGAGGAGAGAAAATTCTAGTGAATGAAAGTGGAAATCTTTGGCTTTCTTCTTATAAGAGAAAATTGCACACAACTATTGATCACCTTCACATTTCAGTTGCTGAAACTGGAAAGCATGGATAGAAAGTGACTAAATATGCTTTCCTTAATTTGTCAGTATTTCTTCAATTGAGGTATTTAGAGGAGAGATTTATTTAGAAAATGTGATTTCTTTATTTTCTAAGTCCTGTGTGCGTTGATTTGCATTGTGCAAAAGGGCATATGAAATACTATTTGTGCTTCTCCAAGCACATATGACTCAAATGTATACAATGCTGAACAAATGAAAATGGGAGAGAGAAATGACATTGTTTGTCTAGAATTCTGTAGCCCTGCCGAGATGATGAGAAAAGGGATTAAGAAATTATATGTAAAATTTTTGCCTTGGAAAGAAGCCCTTTCCACCACCCTTTCAAAGAAGTTATACTTTTAGGAAAGCCTTACCAACCTTTCCAAAACACCTTGGTGAGCCCAGGAGCACTTTCTTTCAGAAGGTGCCTAGACAATTTGGTTGTCTTGTTTTGTCTTTGTCTTATTTTTTGTCTTTAGTTCTCTTTCCTATTGTTTGGAAAGGCAAAGTCAGTCCCTTAATTATCTTAACTATTGTCTCTTTCAGACCCTGAAGATTAACAGTTATCATGCTGAGATTCGGGCAGCATCTCATCAAGCCCTCCGTGGTCTTCCTGAAGACTGAGCTCTCCTTTGCTCTCGTGAACCGGAAGCCAGTGGTCCCAGGGCGTATCCTTTTGAGCAGCGCCTCGACGATGGGCACTCGCTCTTGTGGGAAAAGCAGGAGGAGCTCAGTGTGCTTCAGAGGCCAGGTAGGATGCTACGCGGGTTTATTCTGAAACCAGGCAGTGGAAAGTAGTACGCTTGATCAGTGTTGCAGAACTGCCTAAAACAGTTGCTTAGCAACTGTGACCTTAGAGGTGAATTTCTATTGACCTTTTCACCACAGAAGATGTATAAACAACCAGGTGCTACTAAAAGCATTTTAAAGTGTATCTGTGGTGGTAGTGTTTAAATTTCATATTATGCTAAATAACACATCCTGCTTCCCTTTTAATAATGTCACTTATTTTTAGATGTGGTAACTTCTTTATGAAGGATTTTCAACTTCCTCTAGCTAAATGTACACAATTTGTCAAATGGCAGCAGAATCCTGTATGAAGACTTTTATTTTTTGGGGACAGATTGCTTTGATTGGTTTAGGTAGGAATGGATTAAATAAACCATCTGTAGAGCACACACATTTCCTGAGGAACAAAAGGAAGCCCTGTTTTAAGTAAGATTCTTAGTTTAGAAACTGTATGTTGATTCTGCAAGATGGTAAATGTACCTATTTAGTGTATTTTTGCAGTGTGGCTACTGTGTAACATGCTGATTTCAGTGGCTGGAGGTGGAACTCTTCAGAAATACTCAAGACATCATTTCCATAGAGGTCCATGGTAAAATTTTAGTAGGAATTCAGTTAGGCAATGGCTGAATGTGTTTTGGGAAAAGAAGGAAGTTGTCTCGAGTTTATTGAAATCTTTCTTGTTCTTCTGTAGTTTTATGTTGTTTCTTTCATAATTTGTTATATAATTTAAAATTTAGTAGTGTTGAATCTATCTTTTAAAAACCCATAAATGTGTTTCTTCTGAAATATGGAACCTTCCTTGCCTTCTTGCACTTCTGTAGATCATAATTGTTCAATATGGAACTTGTCTCTACACCTGCTTTGAATGGTCTCTGTTTGTACCAGAAGTCAGATCATTTGGTTATGAACGCATGGCAAAGATGCTTAGACTTTGCACATACTTTAAAGGTGTTACTGTCTCACCAATATATTTTAATGAATTAAATGAGCGGTTCTTCTCAACTTCAAGTTTCTGAAGTATGTGATGTAAATCAATGTTATTTACAGATTTGTCATAAAAAAACTCCACAAACTTTTCAAAGCTATCTAAAGACGGTATCACATCAGTCACTGGGAGATGCAGAGCCTGTAAACACCTGAGCAGTGTGTTGGTATATGCATTGTCCAGATCAGATATTAAATAAAATGTTAACTGTACTGTGTGCGGAAGTTATAAAAACAATAGTTAATGATGTTTTTCAGTTAATCAGGTAAGTGAACAATCATATCTGTTGTTAAAAGTAGAGAAGAGTTATTTCAGATGAAAGATACTTTTTTTAAAGTTTTGTGAGCACCTAGTAATGACAATTTAAGCAGCCTATAAAACTTAATTATTACAAGCTTCTTTCCTTCTTAAATAATTGAAGAACAGAAACTCTAGTTGTAGAGTTATTACATGCTGTTTGGCAGATACACTTATTGCTCAGGTTTAGCTTTGTTATCCCATAATGAGTATTGCAGCATATTTTATAGTGTCACATTGTTTTAATAGCTCATGTGTTGTAATATATAATGTAGTCTTTTTTTCTCCATTGAATAAATGTTCAGGTAAAAAAAATCCAACTCCTTCCCTTTCTCATAAGAAAAATTTAAAAAAGATCTTGATGCAAAGGCTAGAATACAGTATGTAAAAGAGAGCAATTTGCAGTTGTAAGCCTTTAAAATGTCTGTATAATGCAGCATTCATCTCGAGACCTGGCAGTAACAAGTGTATTTTCTTTGTTTTATTGCAATAATTTTATCTGCCTTGTCTTTGGCACACTTGTGACATTCCTTTTCTTTTTTCTTTTTTTTTTTTCAGTAGAAAATAAAATATTAATGTGTGTGAATTAGAGAGACAAAGGAAATCAGTTTGAAAGCCAGCTCACTCCAGGTGGTGGCTTTAATTAACTAGTAAGGTTGAAATTCCATCTCGAAACAGCGTAGGATTGGAGTTGTGAATTTGCTGTAATAGTTTTAAAATAAAGCTATACTCTAGAAAAAATTCAGTCAAAATGGTCTTGTGGAGTAAGTGTTCATGATTTGAGCAATGCCAAAGCATGCTTCTTCAGTTAACACATTACGAAGTTTTGTTTTGTTTATTTCCAGCTGCCAATTCTGTGAATTCAGTTTGACACTTGAAAGTCAAACTGTGCTGATAGTAACCAAGAGTAGGAATAGCAAGAACATAGCATACCTGGTACGGAAAGAGTTCCCCTCTTCCTGCAGAAAGCTGCCTCAATTGCCCCGGCACTAGACTTCTGTCTAATGAGTGCACACTAGTTCATGGACTCAGAAACCTGTTCGTAATAGGATCCCTTTGAGTGAAGATGAGATTATTGCAGATTCTTGAATAGGATCTTACTGTTGAGTAAGGGATATCTGGCATTCAAGTGGAATCTACTGTCAGCTAAAATACGTGCATGTGTTTGACAGCAGTAGCAAACTCATTCACCTGTTCTGGCAAAACCAAACGGAGAAGGAGCACTACACGTGGTCAGTGTGCAGGATTAGTGCATGTTCCCCTCAGGGCAGCCAGTCCCTTTGCTGTCACCTAATAGAAAAATGGTTTAAGGCTCAGAGGTGTCTGACCACAGCCTGTCTGAAGACATCAAGTCACTCGACTCCCATGACAAAATAAGGAGTACATACCTGCTCTGTTCTTGCATGTAGTTCAAAGAGGAAGATGGGGCTTCCCTGCCCCTTCTACTTGTCTGGCTTATTTCAGAGCAGCCAGGAACATGGTATGGGGGCAGTCTTGATTAATGAGACACTGGCTTTGGGGCTGTGTTTTGATGTTGGTTTTCTCTTTTTTTTTNGATTTTATTTTGTTAATGCCCATGAATTGTTACGGAGCCAAGAGTCTAGGTGGGAATACTGTATGCAGTGGACATCTTAGCAGTTAGCTTGGGGGTGGGGAGGCAGTGAGCTGGTTATTGTGTAAGCTTGCTGGGATTTGTACGCTTATACAGGTACCAATATCTTCTTCTATGAAGAGCAGAGTCCCCGTTTCCTCTGTTAGATTGCTACTCTGCAAAGAGTGATTGTGAAAGAAGTCATTTGTGGCTCCCTTGAACAACTACTTAGTTGTTTTAGAGGAGGTAGCTATTCAGTAGCTGGAGTAGTGCAGGGATGTGTCTATAGTCAAAAAATGCATTGTTTCTGTCACAAAAAAGGCACAAGATGTACTGAATCGGCTCATGCAACCAGCATGAGCTAAGCTTCTACTTGTCTTACTTAAATTATTTCATTCAGAGCCTCGGTGCTTCCATAGTTCAGAGCAGAACTGTAGTGTCTTTTTAAAGAAAATCTATCTGCTCTTTGACAGGGACTTTTTGCTCTTTAATATGGTAGCAAATACTTTGTGAATGACCTACCATGTTATTGATGTTTTCCTAGCCATACGCCATAGCTTTACATGGTTTTGCTCACATTTTCAATAAATACGAACTGTTGGTTTTGTTTTTTTTTATCACTGCCTTTCTCATTGCATTTTGCAATGTGTTAAACATGAAAAATGAATTTGAACATTAGTAGAATCCATTTGGGGACTTGGACTTTTATTATAAATAAAATTATTCATTTGTTATGCCCAATTTTTTTTCAACAGACAAGGTATTGATCTTTGGATTTGTGTTCAGGATGCCATAAGAAGAACTAGCACAAAAAGAACACAGCAACATTTGTAAATTGATTGAATGCAATATGTAATGACAGAGACAAACATCAGATCTATGGCAATACTATATTACACAAAGCATTTTTCAACAGTTTATTGAATTGGTTATTAAAAAGAAAAGGCTTTCCAGCTGGGAACAAGGAGCTGAGGGTTATCAGGACCAAGAAATTTTACAGTTTTGTGGTGGACAGTGTGGCTCCTTCAGTTAAGTGCACGTGTATGTAATAAATTAGAATAAACACTCTACAATAACTTTTCATCTGGGTTTGATTATGAAAAGTTTTTTCCATTAAAAAAAAAGACACTGTTTAACTGTTATATACTGAATTTTGCTGGACTATTTGGTATTGCTGTTTCCGTAGAGATGGGGTGTTTTCTGTCAGAAAGTATTCTGATTGTGGAGAACGGACCATATATAAAAACCAAAGCATGTCATATTTTCTGGCAACTTCATCACTATATGAAGTTAATGGTCATTATTTGTTGCTGAAACAGTGTGCTGTACTGTGAGTTATTGCAGCTTGTTTCTTTTATTAATGAGCAGAAAAAAACATTAGTTGAACCAGATGCTCCTTCAAAGACTTGATAACGCCCTAAGCTGCGATGTAATTGTTCTGGGTCTGTTGCATGTGTGGGATGGGATCCAGGGTCATGCAATGTAAGAATAGCATCTGCTTTGCTGTACAATCATATGCAGTCAGAATTGCTGTATTACTTGAGACTGACATATTCTGTATTGTCACAAATGATTGCTGCTTTTCTTAAAAGATAATTTGCAGTTAGAAAGAACTAATCCTTTTGATTAGTTTTATTCGTTAATATATTTTAAAAGCAATTTTTAATTTAGTTACAGTCCTGAGAATTTCCATTGAAGATAGCACGCTGGCTCTGGAAAGAACAGTAGTATTCTCTCACAAGTTTGGTTGAAAACCATGGTGTTTAGCATGTATATGAAATTTTAATTCTTCATAAAGTTACAGAGCTGCTGTTTATTGTGCTTTAGTTAGTTTGTACATTGCACATTTATCTCATCTGTATTTACGTTACATAATTACAAATTTTATGGGTTTTTGCCTAAACAAGTGTTAATATTTGCCATAAAACTAAGATCTTGAAAATAAAATTCAGTTATATTGCAGAATATATAAATTTCCATTTACATATTGCAATAATGTACACTGCACTGTTACAACTACACATTATCCATATTGAACCCTGTGGGAAAGTACTCTTTAGTGCTTGTTATAGAAGTTTTGTATGCATTACTATTATTATTATTTTACTTTAGCACAATGCTGAAGTCATGCTCCTTTTAGCTCAGAAGAGATATAAATGATGGATCTTGTGTGAAATTGTGGGGGAGGTATAGAAAATATTTCTTCAGCAGGAATGCGGAAGAGATTCAAACTTATTTTTTTGTATTGTTGGTATCTTTTTGAGATATCATACTGAAGCTGTTAAGCATCAGTGGAAAGTCGCAAGTAGGTGTTTTTTTTTCCTCAGATGCCAAATAAAGTTGTTCTATGACTCTTCCTTAAATGAGCAGTCCTGATCCCTCAGGTAGGACTTACTAATGCCATAATGTTTACTTGCACAAACGAGAGTAAGAAAAACAGTTCCTACACTTAATAATTTTTAGCTAAATTAAACTATGTTGCGCAGAGGGTAAGGAGTGGGACTGCACCCTTGGGAGCAGCAAGCCAGTAGATCAGCTTCACTGTATTCTCAAGCTACCTTCTGGGAAAAAGGGTCTTCTCAAACAGCCCGAAGAATGAGTGCTCCACTCTGTGTATGCAAACCACTTGAATTTAGTGGTGATAGAGAGGCCAGTTAATTATCTCAGGGCTGGAGTCATTTTGTTTGCAGTCTACAAACAAAGGGATGGTGTTTGACTCACATTAGGAAATGCTGCTTCTGAAGATAATAGATTCAGGGTTCTGTGCACAAAAGCTTCTCTGTCTGTTGTATTTGGGGGGCTGGAGTTCAACTGTATCATTTGGTCTGATAAAAATACTTTCTCTCCCTTCAAATCCTGTCTTGCTTGAAAGGTCCTCACTGTTGAATGAGAACGTACTTCACTATAAGGATTTAGCTCTTCTGTTTGCATTGTTATAGTTGCGTTAATATAATAGTGTTGAGGAAAATCCCATTCTAAATGCTTTGTGTCGGTATTTTAAATAGAAAGGGAAAATGAAAGTAATGAAATCAAAAGGATTTTTTGCTGATTTGCAAATGGATTAAGTTACCAACTAAATTACTCATTTACCGGCATTCAGCAAATTAGTGATAAGAATTTCTTAGGTTGTAGCACAACCTGGAAGAGATATTAAAAAAGCAGTGTTAAGGCCACATCTGGGAGAGGCAGTAGCTCCTAGGTTGGACAGTGGTGCGTCTTACCAAATGCCATGGAGGGATGAGCACTCTCTTATTAGTGGTGTGTTCAAGTGACCTTCAAACCTTGCTGTATGGAGAGTAATGAGATCGCTGAAAAATGGGCTTTTAAGCTGTGTACTCTTAAATTCATATTTAAAATCATTGCACTGTGTGTTAGGTTAGTTAGAGCCTGCCATTTTGTCGTGTTTATCTTCATTAACAATTTGCAAAGTGTATTACTGTTTTCACATCAACTTAAAGTTATGGTTTTATAGTAACTTAAGTGAATTTACTTCGAGGTTCCTGTCATTGGGGTGGCAGAGATCATCTGGAAAAAGGAGTTTATCCATTCATACTTTAGCATAGCAAGGCCTAATGTTTAATGAGAAAAAATGGCTAAATGTTTAATGAGAAAAAACGTCATCCTAAGGGGCTAGAAGAAATCAAGTTTAAAAGACAGAAGAGCAAAGCTATGTAGAAGGAAGGAAAATTAAGAGGTAGCAAACTTTTGTATGAAAAGTGGCATGGAAACTGAGATGGGATTCAGAAAAGGTAAAATGAGTGTTTCCTTTGAGTTTTAACACAATCATTGTCATTCTTGTTTAAAACAGTGAAGTCCTGTTCGTAACTAATGAATGCTTTTAGTCCTAGTCTAGTAGAGAGCAAATTTGTAATTGGTGTGGTTATTGAACAAACCTGTAATTTTATCCTTTTTATCATATCAGTAAACCCAAACAATCTCAACAGCTATAAATGGACAATAGATAACAAATACAAAGGGAGTGTTTGCTGCCATTGCAATTTTGCCACTAGAGAAAATTTAAGTAGCTGCATCAACAGCAGATATCCATGTGCTTTGCATTCAGATACTGTGAACTTTATAAAAGAAAGGAATAAAGAGATTTTTTTTTTTTTTTATCAGCACATAACTGGATTTCAATTCAGCTTTTTTTTATTCTTTTGTTTTAAGTAGTTGCCGACTAATGAAGGAGATGACAGTTACAAGATATTGCCGTTACAGTTTGTGCATGTCTAGGACCTTTTGTCCTCAACATAGCCATCAGAATGGGGTATGCAGCACACACACAGTTAACTGAGTCTGGACAAGGTATTGCATGGCTTGCTCTTATGGCAGAATATAATTAAAAGAGATGATTGGAATACATGGTTATTCATAATAGATGTCACACAATTACCATAAGTAATGCAATACATGCAAAATCTTCATTTGTAATGAAAATAGATTTGCTGGAAAGTCATTTGGAAATTTCATTTATTGCTTATTGTTTCTAGCATATTGGAATATTTTGTGCTATTCATTGTAATAAAACTATGTGTTTTCTTCAAGTACATGTTTTTGAGAGGTATCTGACATGAATTTCCCGTTGCAACTCCTAAGAGGAGATCTAGTAACACAATGTTAAACTGTTACATCTTCTGTTTTCTGAATCTAAAATGTTTGCTGTGAGGGCGGGCCTAGTTCATAGTATTTTTCTGTTGAGAGATACATAAATATTCCTTGGTGTACCATAATTATAATCTAAAGAAAATATTTCATAATTTCACAAGTAATCATCTTGTACTCCTTATATTTAAAGGATCTCTGTTGTGGTTTAACCCTGGTCAGCAACTAAGCCCCACGCAGCTGCTCCCTCACTCCCCCTGGTGGGATGGGGGGAGAGACTAGGAAGGGTAAAAGCGAGGAAAACTCGTGGGTTGAGGTAAAGACAGTTTAATGGGTAAAGCAAAAGCTGTGCGCACAAGCAAAGAAGAATGAAAAATGAAGAATTTATTCACTGCTTCCCATCAGCAGGCAGCTATTTAGCCATCTCCAGGAAAGCAGGGCTCCGTCATGTGCAACGGTTACTTGGGAAGACAAATGCTGTAACTCCAAACGCGTCATGTTCCCCCCATCCCCCCCCCCGTTTTTATTTTCCCCCCAGATTTTATTGCTGAGCGTGACATCACATGGTATGGGATATCCCTTTGGTCAGTTGGGGTCAGCTGTCCCAGCTGCGTCCCCTCCCAACCTCTTGTGCACCCCCAGCCTACTCGCCGGCAGGGTGGGGTGAGGAGCAGGAAAGCCTTGATGCCGTGTAAGCACCGTGCAGCAGTACCTAAAACATCAGTGTGTTACCAACACTGTTTTCAGCACAAATCCAAAGCATAGCCCTATACAAGCTACTATGAAGAAAATTCACTGTATCCCAGACAAAACCAGTACAACCTCCAACAGTGAAGAAGGGAAAAAAGGGCATGGCATGTACATGAAAAATAAGCAGGCGTGCTCTCTAAACATACAGAAATGAAGGAATAGTGCACTGTGGTGTGTCATCCTAGCACCTTCTCCAAGGTACAGAGAATGATAAAGAATGACGTTGCCTTATCTCTTCAGACTACCTGGTGTAGATGTCAGTCCTTTGAGGGTAAATCCAATTTACTATATTCCCTCAGTGAATGCAGACAGAGGTCTTGTATAGAGTCCAGTCACTGATACGGATTTTTTCAGAAGCAACTTAAGGAAAGCTGTTCACAAAAGGAATATTTTGAACACAATTGCTTTACTCTGAAGCAGTACTAGACTTCTGGATACCTGTGCAAAATGACTGAGTTTTGAGATGCAAGGCGACAGCTCTGTTGGGCTTTACCCCTTCTGGCATCTGTTGCTATTTAGGTAGCACAAAGTCCTTCCCTCCTTTTCCTCCTCTCCACTCCCATAGCACAGTTAACTCATGCCCAGTGGTGTGCTTTCCTCCACTGCCCCCTCAGGATGGTCTCTCCCACTTTACTGTGTGCTCGGAGCTGCTCAATTGTGCTCCTTCATTTGTTTAGGAAATGCTTTCTTCTGTGGGTTTGAACTGGCAGGTGAGACTATCAAAGACAGTGATTGCAAATGACCCTATAATTGCTTTGCAGAGCTTCAGCTGAGGGTCAAGCACCTTCTCAGAGCAAGCTAATAGGGTAAATCATGTTTTAATAAGCTGTCTTGTGTAAAGTTAGAGGTGAACATAGCAGACAATGGAGGCTTTGTTGTAAAATGAGGCTACAGTAGGAAATGGAGTGCATAATTCATTGATACAGATGTATTTCACTTTATCACTCATGCTGCATCTAGGTTTCTAAGGTTGCACAAGTGTGTATAGTCTGCTATTCATTTGCTAATGTATTCTACTTTTTGCTGTTCCTTGTAACTTGCTGTCTTCTACTGTTTCTGATCAAACCATATAAACCTTAGCACCTCTCAGAGTGAGCTCTCTTGAGCAGATGTTCATGTTGTACAATAAAAGCTGAAAATTCCCCTACTGATACTCTTCAGTTTAACATCATACTGCATTCAGATGAGTGACCTCTCTACAAAAGCAGCCTAAGAGCAGTTCGTTTTAGTTCAGGATTTATCTTTATCCGTTAGTAAATGGGAATGCATTGAGATTGCCTCATTGCTGTTTGTTTCATCAAATTGGAAATCGTGTGCAACTTGTATGAGTTTAAGTAGGTGAATTTGGAAATTCTGCTTTTTATGAAGTCTGGTTTGATGGATTTCATGTAGCTGAATGCAAGGTTTTGCTCTGGTGTGTGTGTGAAAATCTAACTATTTATGAATGTATTTTACAAATGTGTCATCGTGTGGTTCTGTATTTTCTGTCGCTCCCAGGTAGAATTTGCCCGTTTGGAGGGAAAGACTATATGAAACAGGTTATATATATTTATATTATGACATAGAAATTAATGTTGCCAGAAGTCAGGCATTGCAGTTGAGTCACTATAAGCACACATTTCAGGAACACTTTCTTAGGCTCAGTTTTATTAATGATGATTCAGTTGGAATAGAGCGTAGTTCAGTTGGTATGTACTTCACTTTACTACACTTATACTCCAAGAATAAAGTTGAGAAAAAATATTGTAAGGGTATAGTTCAGTAAATAAATGACATTCCTGGCCAAAAAGAAACCCAGAGCCCAGTTTTGAAAACATTACGTTTCTGTTAATACTATTGAATTCAAAATTGTGTGTGATTTGGGGACCAAGAGAACGGAGGGAGAAGTAGAGAAAGGGGAGAGGGAAATAGGTTTGTATTTGCCACCTTACTTTTGACCTTGTTAAAGCTTTTTCTTGTTAGAGCCGAATGCCTTGTGTCTTAATGTTCTATTGAAATTTTTGGCAGAAAGTCCACCTATCATATTTGCAAAATGAAATTACGTGTTCCCCCTTTCCCCTCCCTCCTCCATTTACTTTAGCTCCAGGTAGTGCAAATGAAAGACAAAATGAAAGCAAACATTTTAAAGTACTCCATTTTGCATAGCTCCGTTGTGGTGGAGGGAAATTATACTGGGAGCGAAAATTTTATAAGCACTTTGAAATAGGATCAATGTATTTTTCAAATGACCCTCCTTAAAAAATTTTAGTGAGAGACTTAAGACATGGCTGTTTACACCGAGTTGCAGAGGAACTAGTACAGTATTGCAAGAAGGCTTTTTTTGGTTAGGGGTTATTTTTCTGCAGTCGTTTTGAATGAATGTAAAACATGGAATTGCTACCCGTCTTAGGTAGTAGGAAGACTTAAAAAAAAAAAAAAAAGCACCACCTAATTAGCATCTTGTCATGTGGAAGGATGCTAATGACATCTCTGCTCAATTAATGATTGCCTACTATGAACCTATCAATATTATTAAAATAAGTTATACTTGCTTGTCTTTCAAACAAATTCTGAATTTGACCTGGAGAAAGTTTATCACAAAAATATTGTGGAGTTGTATAATTCTATTTTTATCTTATTCTGAAAACAGCGACATTTATGGAACAGTGCTGACTTAGCATAATATTTTGCTGAGGTTATTTTAGCTTAGCAAATAGTGAAAGTATCTCTTTTTCCTCTCCAGTTCCTTAACAAAATAAAATGCAATTCGTTTAATATCGATTATGACTTGCTTGTAAGTACCTCACAGTATTGAATAATTTTTTTTTTTTAAATGTGGAGAAATATGCTTTTTGCATGTTTGAGTATTAACTGAAAGGATCCAATGCAAACAGATGTTTGTGGAAAGCAAGACCCAAGGAACAGCTTATAATAGCATTTATGTATTCAGTAGAAATAGAAAAATGGGAGAGAAATTTGAGCTAAACCGAACTGCTTTCATTAGTGTTTATAACATGTAGCTTGGTTTTTATCACGTAGATCAACTAGTCATCTATCACTTAATTTTCTTGATTCTTACACAGTTAGAAGATGGAGGAAATGTTTTAGTTTGGTTATAGTCATTACGAATATTGGAGTTGATGCAGATCTTATTTAAACTGGAGCGCCATCGAGAGAACAAATTAGACTGTGTTTATTGGAAACCCTATCAGGCTTGAGTTAGCTTCTGAAGATGCCTTGCATGGAAACAATGAGTTTTAGGTAAGGAGCGAGGGGTTGTAGCATGGTGTGCAGATACGTATTTCTGTACTGTGCTCCTTCAGCTGCATGTGCAGTTCTCTCTTGTGATGATTGTTTTTATAACATTTATTACATCTTCATATACAAATCTTAAACTTGTTTGACCCATTTTTAAACTACAGGGACACAAGATGAGATTTTTTTTTTTTTTCTGTATATGTGTATTATATACTTAATCCAAACCTCTAGTGAGAGTCCAGGTCAGGCTTTATTCATCTTTAAACAAGAAAAATCTGATCCATTTATATGGCATTCACAGCAGCATTGTTTGTTTTAGTCTAACCCTGGTATGTAGTGTGGATTCTTTATTCTAGTTGATGACTGTATTTTTTTCAACATTCATCGGTGTCTTAAAAGCCCATGGATTTGTCTGCTCATTCATATATGTTACAGTGTTTGCAGAGTAGAGGATAGTCTGTAAAAATGACTGCTAAAAGTTGGGGTGTGTGTGTGCGTGCAGATCAAATGGATGATACTTATGTAGCTGCCTTAGTTTAGAATTGGGAGACATATGCGTGGGATGTATTTGGAAGTGTAATGGGGTTTGATCCTCCTAAATTAAATAACAGGGTGAATAATAATAAGTATTTTGATATGAAATGGATACAAAGAGTCTGGCACTGCTAAATGAAAGAGAAAAAAAAATTAATTTTTTGACCAAGCAGTAAGGGCCCCTTCTGTGCAATGGTTGGATTGCTGTTGTGCCTGTATATTCTGAAAAAAATACTGGTTTAGAGATTTTCCTCCATTTTTCCCAACATTTGGTGGGGGCGGAGGGTGGGGTGGGGGATCAGGGAAAAGGCAATGATGTGCAGTCCAGCTTTGAGTATTTCTCTCAGATCCTCCTTGGTCTTTAATTGTCACATTGATGGTGCCTGAATGAATTTAACGTTGTACCTCAGCTGAAGTGTTGTCCATAGGGGATCGTTTTAGATTGCCTACAAGATATCAGAACAAAGAAGATAATGTGATTTGATGATTGTGTTTTGTCACGATTGAAAAGGCACAGAGAGGTGCTCTATTTGTCTTTTTAAATAATGAAAGTTGAATCAGGATTGTCATCTGATCTGTCAGAGGATTCAGCAGCAATAACTATCTTCTATCTCATTAATTCCTCATCTCTTTTGAAACTTTCTAATATTTGCAAGAAAAATTGTCAACTGTTGTAGATCTCAAGTGTTTGTTGTGCTCATTTACTGCACAACTTAAGGATACATGCTTACTTTTGAATTGGTGATTTTGCGAGGAGATGATATTGTTCTCAATTGTCATAGAGACCTCCTATGTTCCTTATCCCTGCAGGTTTGACAAGAAAAATAATGACTTATGTGATCTAATTATGTTTTTAATACATGTGGTGGTTTAAAATGATGGTAAAGGTTTTTAAAGCCATATATGTTTGGTGGCTTAGATTTTCAAAGCCATTGCTGAGATTATGATGAGTGACTCTGGTGATAATTGTTTCCATTTGTGGGCAGGGGGTTGGCAGTTTCATTAGCTTCAAAAATACCAGCATTTGTGCTTCTTTAAGCAAGATGTGTATTCTTGTTATTCTTTACGCTGTACCACTTGGTCAGTAGTCACAGATTGTTGTCCATTTCTATCCAGAAAGAAGGGTAGAAGATAGCTTAAGAGTAAGATACTCTTAAACCTAAGGAATTTGAGAATATTTTCCAGTTGGAATCCAAATATTTGGGAATGTGTGACCTTTAAAACCATCTATTTAGAAGTGCTTCTTTTAAAAACTAAAAATGCCAGTACAAATACTGGACAGAAAAGGAAGAGAAATGATCTGGAGTTTTGTGTTGTTTTTTTTTTTTCATGAGAGACAATGGGCGTTTCACTGTCCTGCTACTGCAGGGCTGAGGAGGTTCCCCATGAGTTCCTTGTCCCCTAGTATTGGAGTGCAATGAAAGCCAGCAGACTCGTATAAACCTAATGTTATTCCAAATCTTGAATCTAATTTTTGTGTGTTCTTAGTTGAGCTGCTGCACTCTGAATGCCTCTGCCATCAGAGCCACAGAATTCTGAATATATGTTTAAGAAGGTCCTTTGTGACTTCCTAATTATATTTCGTGACAGTCCTGCTTTGTTCAGTATAATAATGAAACAGAAAACTTTCAAAATTAGTTTTAATATATCATATAATATATGCAACACAGTGATAAACCTTGAAAAACTGCCATTCACACTGAGTAATTAAATATCATTACCTTTAGTTACTACTGGTTTGTCTGTATTTTGTTTGTTAAGTAAAAGGAAGCATAAGTGTGCCGCATATACTGAAAGCAATTCAATTTGCCCAATTACCGAACTTTAAGATTGTTTTTAGAGGCATGTTTCATCTTATGATATTAGTTGGTTTGTGCCTCTTGATGGAAAAATGATAGCCTTGAAATGTTTTTCCTTTTTATATTGTTGAGGCTTAATTTAACTCTAAAACTTTCTATGCAGGTTCAGTTGAAAATTAAGTTTAAAATACCCATCTCATAGAAAAGAAAAAGGCACTCATCATCTTTCCATCATGCTCCTTCGGAATTAGTTGTGCTAGACGTACTGAGTACTGAGGATGTAACGTTGTGTGTCAGTCTACTCTGTTAGAAACTGATGCCCGAGGCCTGGCCGTCACCACTGTGCCATATTTGGTAATAAGGATGTGACGGTGCATTTGGCACTGACAAAAGGAAGTAGACAAGTAATTAATTGGGTTTAACTCTGCAGATGGTAGTGTAGCTCAGCTCACTTCAGAATATAAAAATACCCCAAATGATGGACTTTTGGAAGTAGTTTCCAATAACTTGAAAATGTCTTTTACTGAAGCCATAGGAACAGTAAGGAGTAACTCTAAAACATGAAGGCTGTTATTGCTTATTTTCCAGTTCCCTCCAATACCTTTTGGCAGCTGTGAGAGATTTAGAACAGTGAAAGAACAGGTAATCTGAAGGAAAGCAATATTTTTTGCAGTTCCACAGAAAGCAAAGATAGATAGCTTAGTGAAAGAAAGATAATTAAACTTAAATAAACTCTTTAGATTATCTAGGTCTATATGATGGCGGTTATTAACCCAAATTAACGTCTGAATGTATTCTGCAAAACTGTATTGGTTTGGTTGTTTCATCTATATTTCTGTACATTACAGGTGCCAACATACATACATTGACCTATAAGTGAGGCTGAACTAACATGGAGAAGGAAACCCTATTTACTCAGGTCGTTTTCAACAGAATTATTGAAATTTTGCTAAACTAGTAATTCAAACAAAATCATTTTTTAAGTGTAAGCAAGTATTAATTGCTTTTTTGAGCTGACCTTCCAATTTGTTTTCCACCTGTGAAGTCCTCAAACTTATCTTGTGAATGCACTGTGGCAAGTTCTGGGGGGAGGAGGAGATATCCTTTTTTCCTGTGGTGTTTGGTTGCTTTTTCTCCAGTTTCATACATGACTGAGTTGATTTTGATTGCTTAAAATCACATTGCCCATCAGTGGTTCAAGCTAGATAAAGAACTGAAGAACGCACCTAGTGTCTGGTGTAATCTAATGAATTTACTTCTTTTCCCATACATGAAATACTGTAATGAATTAAAGAGAATCTGATAAAAAGGTTGGTTTGGTGTATTAATATTGTACTCAAAGACTCATTTAGGAAGCAACCAATTTGTGGCTAAGAAGAAAGCTGCATTTTAATAAGTTTTTTGTAAGCTGGTAAACTACATTAATCTAAGAAAGGTCTTGTCCTTGTCCTTTTTGTGGATTTTAAACATATTTTTCCTTGTATTAATCTTTCCATTTCTCTCTGTATTGTGTCTGTCTCATTTAGAAGATTGTGGCTGAGTGGAGATGCTCGGTACAATCCAAAAGCTATGATTTCTTAAAAAGTCTACTTAAATCAATACATAGTTTCTGATGGGTACTTAATGGCTGTCTTAGAACCCCTTCTTGTTTTTCTTTTTCTTGTCAAGGCAAATGGTTTTGATGGGAGGAAAAAAAAAAGCTGTATTCATGTAAAACAAGTCTTTTAGATTACTTGCCATAGTAGTTAGTAAATATTTACATTGATAACCTGGGGTAAGCTTAATGTTTTTGAATATTAGGTATTAATAAAATAGTATTCTTTTAATGCCACAGTTGAATATGCTGGTTGCTTTTTTTGTTGTGATGGTTTTGATCCACCACTGCAGGTTTTGAGTTGTGTTGAGATGTACTTTAAATAGTTGCTTTCAAGAAGAAGAAAATATTGCTGACAACAAAATTTCTCTTCTTTTTCCTGCCTGTTTTCTTACTTAAATATTGTATTCTTGTCTTGTATACAAGTGAAGGTCTAGTCAATAAAAAGTTTCCTATATCAGTTATGGCTCGGTATTTGAGCCCTTGTTAGTATCACTAAGAAGTAGGAGTAACCCACAGTAACACAGTAGAAAATACGATAAACTTTATTACGCTGTAAAGAACACTGTGTTTAGGTGTATCAAGTAAGCTCATCTTTACATCAGGATTTGATAGAGCTGAAAAACTATTGTTTGAAGTTTCAATATATTTCATTGTCATGAATGAATATTCAAAATCGTGATCCTTCTTTTAAATGGAGATGCATCACATAGACTCTAAAATCTAAATGATATGTGGTAGTTTCATTTGGAAGTATAATTAAGGTGTATAATGTCATTTAACTGTTTAATGAACTCTGCATAATGTAAGGGAATACAAATATTTGACCTTCCTGACAGTGACTGATGGATTGAAGTTGCACAGCATGCTATCATTAGAATGTCAAATAACATCATTATTCATGATTATCAGGAATTATTCAGGTGAAATGGCAAATGTAATGGAAAGCTATTATTTGTGTGTGGGCCGCAGATTGACTTTCTT
Organism: Ibidorhyncha struthersii; assembly: GCA_013398815.1. Taxonomy (NCBI): domain Eukaryota; kingdom Metazoa; phylum Chordata; class Aves; order Charadriiformes; family Charadriidae; genus Ibidorhyncha; species Ibidorhyncha struthersii. The sequence goes on from VZSZ01001514.1 coordinate 265,973, forward strand.
TGTCAGTGCCAGTCTCTTGATGATACAGGGGGAAGATACTCAGATTTATTGAGCTACAAAGAATTAATGTTATAGGTTAAACAAATGTCAATAATATCAGAAAAGTATTTTCTGTAGGTCAGGTCATGCATTAAGTGTCTAAGAGTAACTACTAGTGATAAAGTTTTAACTTCTATTCTACTTTTACTTCTGCTAAATATTGAAAGCATCTTTAGATTACAGGGTTTTGCAGCATAAGGATATATCAATAATCAGTTTTCTGGGTGATATTTTTCATCAGTAGAAAGAAAAAATACCATACAGACTGTTTGCAGTAGAACTGCAGCTTTACCCTCTATTCTCAGAAGCCTAAATGCAGAGTCCAGACTTTTCTTCTAAGAGGTCGTTGTTGAGAACTTAAACTGAAATTACAACTAGGTATTTTTCCTTTACTTAAATGCACAGGAAGTTGATGGCCTGGGTCAGGAGCTCCCATATACTTTCAAACAAGCCATCCAGATGCCTAAAGCTGAGCACACAGTTATGCAGTTTGATGAATTATGGCCTATAGAAATAAATGATGAGTAACCTGTGTTGATTTGGATAATTAAGATCTTACACCTGAGACATGAATGGGCTGTGCAAATGAATTTTGCCTACAAGGACAAGAACTCTAATAATTTTTTATGACATGCTCTCGGCTGGATCTGAGTCATGCCAAAAGATAATTTTGAGGCCCCAAGCTGCAGATACCGCCATGTTGTTGCCTTCAGTAGGAGGCGGCATGCTTAAGAAGTAGTTGAAGGATCAGCTCTGTTGTTCACAGTGAAAACAGGATGAAGCTGCAAATTATTTAAGTGACTACACGTAGCAGCCAATTTTCTTAGAACTCCTGGAATTTCCATAGGATTTGAGGGAGTCTATAATGCATATTTGGTGCACAAATAGGCTTTTATTAGTAAGAGGTGGTCTATAGGTAGGACAGTGGCTGCAGCATGGTATGGCCAAGGCAGAGCAAACAAACAGTGAACAGGAAAGCTGGGCAGCGGCAGTTGCATGCCATGCTGTAGGATCACACGCCTTTATGCCATTTTTATGTTGAGATTGGGTTGTGCCTTGGCTTTGGGTTATATGATAGGTGTCCACAGCTTCAGTCAGGGATGCATTTCTCTGCTCATTTCCCAGCACAATCTTTTCTTCTGTGCTTTAAAGCTTCAAAAAAGCTATGACAGACCATAGTAGATGGCTAAGACTAACAACCGTCCTAATTCCTATAGACACTTAGGTAAATGCATGCCATCTGAAGATACCAAAGCTATTGCCTTGGTGAAGTACTCTTACAGTTTAACCACATACAGCATGGAGTTTGGTAAGATTGGCTTTTTTCTTACTTCACTGTTGAATTTTGCAGTTTCTGTTGAGCTCTGTACAGCCTCAGCTGAAGTGTCTCTTTTTTTTGTTCCTCCTTTTCCTTCCTGTCGTGCTTTAGGCCTAAACCACAACACTTCCCTATAGATATAGATATACTCACAGTAACTTGGAGTGCTTCTTAATTTATGTATTAAACCTGAGTCACAATCCTAATGATTTAATCTGCCTTTTGTTTGTGATGTGTAAGTCCTAAAACCAGGCTGAAGTTGGCAGCCTGGGAATTTGTGTGGAGGCAAATTTTCTCTTAAGTTCCTGTACAATGTAAATGTGCTTGAATGGGCGAGCAGAAGGCTAGGTGATTTCCAGTGCTTATTTTCCGTGTGTTAAAAACTTCTGAATCTTCTTTTGCTCCCTGCTCCTCTGGGCTTCTACCTCAGTCAACAGGTTTTCAATCTCACCGGAATTCCCACTTCACAAGTTATCAAATGACTGCTCAAGCAGTAAATGGAAACCCTAAAGATGGTGCGTGTGTGTGATTTGAAGTATATGTTATTACCAGGGAGCTGAAGAGTACTAAAAGAGAATATGCAAAAGATGATGAGACATAACCCTTTACCTATTAGGAAAATCTGGCAATGGGCAAGAGAGATGTTATTGTAGTCATCATTTTTTTTCTTTTTAAAACACTGGAATCACAATTCCAGAGCTTTGATGGAGTTTGCCAGTTGTTCATCCCTCCAGCAGCCAGGCGGACAATCCTTTACGTACCCAGGGAGCAGCACCTACGGCAATGGTATGGCTTTGTAGCAGAATGTTAACAGTGTTGCCCCTCTGAATACAGGGGACCTTGGCTTGCAAAACAGTTCCAGAAGAAAAATTCCTGTGCCAGCAAACTGCAGGTCAGAGCCTAGGGCTGTGACCCTGGTCATGTATACAGCGTAAACAAATTCCTGTGCGATTTTCAAAATAATGTTCTGTTATCTTATTGCACTTATCTTACAGAACAGAATAAAACAAACACAAAAGAGCAGTAAAGGTGGTGCTAATTTGACCTTTGTGTACTACTGTGAATAGTCATTAATTTAAGCTCTTCCTACTGATTCAAATGAGATCACTTAATAAAACTAGCTTGGAGTAACACTTTGTAGGAAGAGATGCTGTATCTATATAACAAGAGTAATATTTTAAAGTTTTGTGAAATCATAAAAAAACCCAGACCTTATTGGTTACACATTTATAACATTCTAAATAGAAGGGATAGTGTATGTGTGGGTCAATATGTTACTGTTTCAGAGATTTGACTGTCTTTCCTAAGTGAGGTTATCAGTTTGGACTAAATTTGCAAGTAAAGATGTAGAAAGTATTTTGTATGTGAACAATAGTAAGCATTTATCACGTATGTATCATGCTAACATTTAAATGTTATCATTTATCTTCAGACTGGAAGAGTTCCCTGCCCAATTTTAAACAGATTTGGCAGAGGGGCAGATTATATGTCAAATGTAAGTAGGCAGCAGAGTGGAGCAGAGATACTAATGGTGACCCAAAGTGAAGATTTTACAGGGTCTTGCCTTTTATTAGGCGGTAGAGAAATTGCACTAAACCGATTCCCTGAGGCATAAATCCATAGGAAAACAGTTTGAGTTTGGGTGAGGTTTTAAAACTCTTTGTTTATAGTATCATTAGTGATATAGAGATGAAGAAAGTGTGTTCTATTTAAGAATAATATTTCTCTTGAAGTATTTGAAATAATTTAATAATATGTGTATAATATTGTAATTACACTGTAGTTTAAAATATATCTGTATGAGAATGTAATCCATATATTCAGGTAATTCTGGTATTGTTTATCAGGCACATGTTTTATTTTTAAGAATCTGCAGCACCAGTACAATATAATTTAATTTAGCTGATTCCATTCTCAGGTTAGTTTGCTGCTTTAGTCCAATAGCTTGTCCATACGTTATCTTGCTTGATGAGATGGAGAAAATTGAAATGGATTAAAAAGAATTCTAATTAATTATAATTGCCTGTATTCATAACATATATTGAAGTAGAAATAGCTTTGTGAGCCATTAGAGTTACAGGAGCAGATCTAAATTCTATAAGGTTGCAAAGATTTATATTTAGCTCAAACTGAATGATAAGAGAAACTGAATGATGATATGGAAAATAAGCATGAGACTTAAGTTTAGTCTTTTATCCTTTCAAGTGCTAGTGACTCAGGTTTTCCATAGCAGTCTACATTTGCTATAGACTTTACTTGAAAGAAGACTAATCATGCCCAAGTGTCCTACGTGGTGTCTTTTATTTCTTTTTTGCCAAGCCTCTTCTTTTCCATTGGCTGTACATGCCAAACAGACAGCAAACAAAAAGAATAGCCCTAATTTTATGATTACTTGCTTGCCTCAAAAAATAGTAGGATAAAAATTGCATCTTATCAATTTCTTGTGGATATTGTTAGTCAGGCCATGTGTTCAGCACGTACTTTGTACTTCAGTTGTTAACAACTATGGAAACAAATATGTTTTTAATGTTACATATGCTTATGAGTAGGACACGAATTTCCCCCTAGAAAGTATGTTTCTCAGAAAAATCTGCTTATGGATGACACACTGATTTTAAGGTTAGTAAAACAGCTTGACGAGAATGAGATTTGTCATTTATATATTATTTATCACAATTATTTTTTTTTGTTTCAGATTGATACCTGTTTCAAAAGAGCTCCTGTCACAGAAAGACAATACAGATGTGTGCATTTAAAAAAGGAATGACAGAGCCAAGTAGGTCTTGTCACTTTCAGGTGGCGAATTCAACGACCGTGAGCAAAACCTATGTCCTTAAGGCTGTTACATTTCAGCAGGTGGAATTCTTTTGTAAAATTATGCCTGCTATGTCCCATCTTGAAGTCTTAGTCTTTTCTTCTGTCCTGTAGGAACACTTGGGTCTTTTATAGTCAATTCCATTGAACGACAATTAGCTTTGATCTAAAAGATGCTGTTTTCCTGTACAATAAACAAAGTCTTCAGTCTCCTAGGACTTGTTTGCCTTCCTGCCCTACCATACATCCAAGTAGAAGTTTCAGATACTTATTACAAGGCAACTTATATTCATGACTGTTTATTTCTATACAGAAACAACAAAATGTACTTTTCAATAATACCTTCATTAAAATAAAATAAAAATAAGCTTTTAACAAGTCCATTGTTTTGATGTAAATATGGAATAAAGAGAACACTGCTTCATCTTAAGGATACTGGTATTTGAATTCAACCTTTTTTCTTCGTCTTAAGAGAATGTTGAATTTCCAGCAAGGTAGGGCTGTGTATTCTAAATGTAAAGGCATATTAGAATGAAAATGCACGTAGTACTTCTCATAAACACCTTTTTAGTCTAGTTTGAGCTTTAAAACAAGTCCTCTTGTATTGGCACATGTAGTTCTGTTCCTGATGTAGTAAATTTTAAGGAAATCAATAACAGCATAAAGACAGAATTAGTAGCTACCTCAAATGTCTCCATGCGAATGTAAAGGCTGTCTTATCTGTAAGGAGCTGATGGCTATAAAATGCAATGCATTTAAATACATGGCTAAAGATGATTAAAATATCATACAGAACCAAAGCACTTCAGCTGTAGATATTCATTAAATTGACCATTAATAACTTGAGATATAAAGGAATATTACTGTATTCATAAATTTTGTATGCAGATTTTATTAAGCTGGCATGTTATATGAATTGATTCCCTGACATCTTCTGGCTGTGGCTGTATAGATAATTGTGTCTTGTGTGAGTTTTCTATAATCTGGGAATTCTGATCGACTCTTTCTAGCTAGAAATTACAATTTTGTTCTGGATGGCAATTCTTTCAACCAGATGGCAATCAAAAAACATAATAATAGTGTTTTGCTTGGAATGGCTATAGTGTTATGTCAGCATTTGGGTCACAAACTGTTTTTTTTCTAAGGCTTTTAACTTGGACATAAAAACATGCTGAGACCTGACAATTACAGTTACAATGTTTTTAACCTGCTAGTTAATCTTTATTCACTCCACTCTTTCCTTTTCTCGTTGAAATATGGGATTTCATTCCTTACATAATATTTATTAATTAAAATGTTAACTCATCAGGCCCTTTATTAGGAAATTTTATTAACAAACCCCTAGCATTTTAGAGTTTTCTCCTGTGTTTTATTATTTAGTAGTTGATATGTTTTAGGGAAGAGTATGAGAAAACAAGTAATATTTTACAGGCATTTATTACTTAGAGAAATTATTTGAACAGACTAACAATGGTGGAGTATGCCTGTGGATACAAAACCTGAGAAATCTTGACTTCCCAATTCTCACTGGTGTAATTTGACTATGGAGGTATTAAGGGGAATAAAACACATAGACTTAGTGGAGGTTTCATGACTTTGTATACATGTTCTGTGCTTCTTACTGTTGTCAGGTATCCATATCATACAATTTTTAATGGTAAATGCTGGAAAGTCAAGGTATCTTGAGTGACAAGACGTAGAGAGTTATTAGTTGGTAATCCACAATTTAGGGATCTTTGGTTCAAATAAAATGGAAGTAGGAAAGCAACTCACCAGTCTTAGACACAGCTATGTATATACTCGGGTGGTGTGTAGCTCAGTTTTCAGGTCCCTAATGAGTTATTTCTGAGAACTGCTTAATATTGTGTTATGTAGCGTATGAGGAAACATTGAGATTACCTCCTCTTAAGGACCTGCATTTTTTGTTTACTGCTTGTGTGGAAAAGACTTGCAAGTTTCAGAGACATGCGACTTTTCAAAATCCTGCAAGGCTAAACATAACTCAGTATTTCTCATGAAAAAAGCTTTCTAATCTCCTGTATTCATTTTTAATCTACAGAATGTCTTAGGTACTGGAGTCTTTTATGAGTCTAATCCTCATGTCTTTATTTGATTATTCCTTACATTGAAAAAAAGTTTGTTTTAAATGAAGTAATTATGCAAATATTTATTTTTAGGCTACCATTTATATAATAGAAACGTAGATGATGCTCTTGCAAATAAGAACACAACAGGTTTACTTTCTAAAAAATTGTCTTAATTGTCCTAAAAGTATGCCTTAAAAAAGGAATTGTAATAAGGAGATCTGCAGTTGTAGCTGCTTGATTTTTACCAGCAAAAATGTACTTTCTGGCACTTCTGTCGTTCATATCTGCAGTAGAATTGATTATATAAAAAGATAGGCATGTGAGCTTAACCATGACTCAGTGTGTGTCCAAACAAGTCTTTCTGTGATAATAGTAAATGCATTTTCAACAAGCTAATGATTCACATATTTCTTGCAAAAGTCTGCTTATTTGAGAAACTGGAGTGTAACAGAGACTGGATAATAAAGCATCTGAAAATGTATATTCTATGCCAGCTTATTAATAATGTTATCATCAGATGTATTTTGCTTTTGAGGTGAGATCTTGTGTTTTGATATAATATAAACTGAAAATTACGAAACACTCACTATCCATTAACAAAAAAAACCCTCTTTCATTTTTTTCAAAGTGAATTAGATTATTAACCAGAAGTACACTATTGAATGTAATATAATGTACAGTGATTTATCTGTGTTTGTTCTAAAGGTGAAATTTAGTTTTTCTTTAATAATATGTACAAAGCAGCTTTGATGTGGCATAAGTAATTATGAAAATTTTAACCATGATATAATTTGTATCAGTGGTTCTGAGATAATAGGATCAGTAAGTCTGATGAAGAAATTGAGACTTCTGGAACACAGCATTCAATATCTTAGACCTGATGTAGTTAAAAGTAAGGATGTTTCATACATTAGAGCAAAAAGAAAGCTGAGAAAACACTAAGGACTTTGTTCGTTAAAGAGTTGCATGCTGCTGCCTGTGCTTGACCTTTTTAGAAGAGAAATATGAAATAAAAGCTGAAAATAGGACTACCATACCTACTTCTTTTTTTCTGCTTATTGTTAAAACGCCTATCTCACCAGACTACTTCCAACAAAATGAGCTTTCCTTTGGTTATTACAGCTGCTCAGAGAAGTGGGTAAGCTCCAGGCTTTAATTATTGACTCTCACTCTCTGAAAATAAATAGAGAAGCCATTTCTATTAGCCAGGACTTTATTGCCCTAGGTAGTATGAGGATTGCCTATGAATTTTGTAATTAGACTGGAAACATTATGTTCCAGAAAGCATAGATCTGAAAAGGACATGTTATACCACTTAGTGGGATCAGAAGGGCATTTGTTAAAATGCTATCTCAAGCAGGAGCACCAAGAAAGGAGCTGGAACTTTTGCTACATGAACAGAGGAATGAAAAACTCATAAGAATATTGTACCTATTCCTTGATTGTGATTGCATGTTTTACCTCCTTCTGCCAGACATGCAGAAATTTCATTTTTGATGCACCTTCTGTTCTCCCTGGCTTTATTGAGTATTTTCAAAGCTATGTAGTACACAAGATAGGTTTTTCAGCATGTTCACTCTGGCATGGTTTTCTGTGAACACTATTTCTGAACCTCTTCTTCAATCTGTTTTTTCAAATTGTTGGATATGTTGTCAAACAAACAAACAAAAAATCGTAATATCGCAAACGATTCTTTATTTGAAAAAAGTATATGCATATGCGTGTGCGCGCACACACAGATTAACACACCCTTAATATTCATAGAATTTGTAATACCTACCTGGAGTAGTCACGTCTTCAGTGACATTTATTTCTTACACATGAATTAAGAGCGAATATCCTGAATTATAAAATAAGGAATATCTTTAGAGAATGATAATATCAATGTAGAATGATGTTAACACAGCTTAGGGAGAGATCTTGGTAGGAAATAGCAATACTATTCAATAAAAAGTTCTCCGTATTTAAAAAAAAAAATAGTAGTAGTTGGTAATAAATCAAAATGGAAAGTTTGAATGTGAATTTTCCACAACACAAACTTAAGTCAACTTCAGTTGGAGTCACAAAAATACAATACATGGATCATAAGGAAAATATAATTTCTGTGGTATGAAAATATAATTTATCTAGTATTAAAATGTCTCCTGCTGATGAATTTCATCCTTCATGCAAAGTATGAGTGTTATTCAACTGAAATATATTTTAGTTTTTAGAAGGACTAAAATAAAATGAGCAAAATTATAAAGTTGAAGTGTTTTAAGCTTATCGTAAGGTGAGAATTCATTTGAATGTTTCATCTGTAGGAAATGGTACTCAAAGCAACCTGTTCTTGCAAAACGTTTCCATTTTAATGACTCCTTTTTTCAAATGAAAACAAGTTTGTCAACAAAATAAAATTGTTCAGTTTGCTTAGAAAAAGCAGATTGTCAGTAAGGCGGCGAGGAAGCTCCAGTCCTCCTCAAAAGGCCATTCTTTCAGTGTGTCTGTATGCAAATTTTCTACTTAGACGTTCTTCTAAAAGCAATATGCTGAGTTATTTAGAAGCAGAGATTTGTTACAGGAGCAACTTGTAAGGTGCAAGGCAATGCTTACTTATCTAGACACACAGGTAGTAGTTAAATACACATTTTGAATCAGCTGTGCAGAACAGGGCCATTTTAGAGAGCAGAAACAAAAACTACAGTAAAATACTAATGCAGTAAGAAACTTTCTACATGTAAGCTGTTTGAAACGTAGTCATTGTTAATTATTTTTCTGTTTTAGACTTCTTACATCAGCACTAGAGACTGATCGCTGTGTTACTGATCACTGATCTGATCGCTGTATAATGTGTAACATCACTTTGAATGCATCGGTGGGTACTTAGAACGCAACACAGCTAAAGGCTGAAGTCATTATTGGGTGCTCTGGTTGAATGAGGGTAATGTGGTGCTTTTGGTTTTATACGTCAGTTATTCATAGTTGTAAGATGCTTACAGAAATTAAAAAACATTACTAGTGCCAACTTTCTTGCATAATTTGGCTGTGGGATGCAGGCTTTTTCTCCAAGCTTCTTTAACTTAAAATAGACTAAACCTTCTTATCTGCTCACTTTGCTCAATAAAGAATTTCCTGACACCCAAATACACACAGAGGAACGCACACAGACAAATTGCCATGGCAACCCTGAAGTCACCTCTCAACTGACTTTATGCTGCTTTTCTGTCCAGCTCTTTCACGGTAGCATCACCAATAAACAAACTGGGAATTAAAAGACAGTTTCTCTCAAAGAAGGTGTTTGGCAGGTAATTTGTGTGTCAGACACTGACCCTATAAGAAGCTGCTGGGCTCTGAATTATTTGTCTAACTTCTGATTTTTAATTATAACTACATTAAAGTGCAGTCATTAATGAGACTAAACTAAGAAAAAATAACGAGAAACTAACAGAAAACATTTGGATTCATATTCCAGTTGGAAGTCAATTAAGAGTGCTCGAAGTTAAAAATGAAAAAATGAAAACATAAACCCCAAACACTCTTATTCATAAAATCAAGTAAATGACAAATGATTTGGAACCTACACCACCCTACACGTGCTTCCATGCATTTTTAATCTCTCTGACAGATACTGCCTCACCTTGCTAAGGTTAAGGTACTTATTGTTGATTATGGATCCATTACTAAAGCATGTGCATATTGTGTATTGATGGAAAAAAGTATGAGGCTGGAGCTGTTTCATACTGTAGTCTGAGTAGCATACAATAATTCTGTGTTTTCTGGAGGGTCTGGTTTGTGTTTCTCACATAGTCCTAATAGGAAAGTGAATGAGCTTTGAAAATACAGGTTTTGGAACACTGGCAATATTGCCAGACTTGTGTGGGGGCATACGAGAGTTCGATACAGAGTTCTGTAACAGGCAGGGACTTAAAAAAAAAAAAAAAAAAAAAANTGTAATGTTCTAAAAAAAAAAAGGAAAAAGAAAAAAAGTGGGCTAAGCAACTAGGAACTGTGAGTTTGCATCAAACTATCTCATCTAGAGAACCTGCTATAGTCAGCGATACAAATAAAAAAAGGAAAATATAAGGAACACAAAATTTTGCATATATCTGTGTGTAGAAAAAGCTGTCTTGGCCTAATAAACTTTGGTTTGGTGTTACAGGTTTTTTCCCTCAGCTGTACTCTTTGTTCTATACCATTCCTCTTGCTTCTCTTTCCTGTAAAGAAACATTCACACACTTGACAAACAGTACACAAACAAGTCCCACTGAACCCAACAAGGTTAGTCAGGGCTTGAGAAAAGTGCTGTGTGCAATATATACATTTTTCCTAGGGCTGAGCTGGATGTTTGTTGTGTAGCAGCTCCAGTAAAAAGGTTTAGATTATGCTACTTCATAATTGGTCAAAAATGCAGCTCTCAGAGCTGTTTTGGTTTGCTCTCTTCTTTTCTTGTAATGGTAAGAGAACTAAGTGCAGCAATGTTGAAGGGTGTGTCTTGGAGTAGTGCATGAATAGTGCAGGGCGACTTATCCAGAGCTGGTGTGACTGGGATGCTGAATCCCATGTAGTCTCCTTTTTGCATTGCTTCATATTAATCAAGGAATGGATGGATTATGAAGGTTTTAAATAGTACAAGAGATACACATGTATCAAGTACATTAGACTGAGAAGTTGATAAATATTAAAAAAGAAGACCGTAACTTTTCATTCCTCTCTGATGTGCCAGAATGTTTCCTGCCATGCAGGTTATCTTTGGTACGTTGAACTGATATTAGAAAGTCTTATGTTTAATCTTTTCATTTAAGGTGAACTTTGCAAGTAGAAACACTGAATTTTCATTTACATTAGCTCTTTATACCATCTTAAAAGAAAAAAAACCCACAGGTAACCAGCTGCACAGAAATCACATTTTTGCCAGTCAAATTGATGCTTGCCTTCAAAAAATTCTTTCTCGTCATCAGACCATGTTGGTGTCAGAAATTGAAAATATGCAGTTGTTTGATAACCTTTTTTTCTTCAATACGTTTCATTGCAATTATGGAAACATAAACATAAAAATGTTTGGAAGCCTGTCACTTAGGGTGGTGTCTTCTCTTGCTTGTTTGTGTTTTCCAATTCCTCAAGCCCTTTGATGCTCTGTATAGCTGTTTACAAAGCTAAGACTGAAAAGCCAGGAGATGTTGGACATGAGAAGAGACCTAGTAAAATACCTAGAGAGAGAAAGCTGCTGACTGAAAAATTCGGGAACTAAGACAATACTAGCAAAAATCCTGGTCAAACCTTAGGAAGTAATGTTGGATGGTGGTCTTAACAACTGTAACCATGTATTCGGCTTAAAACAGTTGACTAGAAACAATATTTGCCTTCTTGTGTTTTTCCTTGTTGAGAACAGAAGGAAAATTTTCCAAACATTTTTGTTTTGATTCAATCAAAAAGGTTTGTTCTGGTTTTGAACATAAAACAATATTTAAAGTATTAACACAAATATAATTTCACATTTAAAAAACAGTTATTAAAACATTTATTTATGAAAATTGAGAAGTATTTTGTTAATAAAATCTATTTTAGTGTATCTTTTAAAGGAATGCTTCAAACCAAATTTCCTTGAACTTTTCCAGGGAAAGTGTTCACCTCCCTCCTTTGCTGACAGACTTCTCAAGCTAGTAATCTGTGTTGAATTTCTATTCCTATATTCTTGTGCTCTTCCTTTTTAGCATTCGTGTCTATAAACACCTGTCTTAGGCTGTTGCATCTGTTCTGGAGGGGGCTGTAAGAACATTGCCCTGTGCACTCCTGTAAATACCAGGGCAGGAAGGGAGATGAAACTTATACATCACTCCTTCTGGATTGGGAGGAAAATAAGAGATTTGTTTTCCCACGCAGTAGCCATATTTTCCCTTATCTTTCTTCAAGTCCATTAATGAGAGATGCGTTTTCTAGACATTGGAAGGGCAGTGTGTCTCCAGAACAGCAGAATCCCAGGAACGAGAATCTGAAAGTTATTTTCAGCCTTCCCAAACAATTCATAATGCTCAGTGTGTCTTTGAGCATTCCAGCTGGAGAAGCATGTTTGAGAATCATTAAGCTGAATTGTACTAAATCCGTTGTTGCCTCCCGTCAGATAGCAAAAGGCTTTGCGGTAAGTTAGTCCAACATTGCTGTGTATGCTTCCAGCAGGTTGTTACATGGCTTTGATGGATAGGATACAGGTAGGAAAAATCACCATAACATCTGGGAAAGCAAGAATACAGGCATAGATATTGTTCTGGAAGAAGATGACCACCTAGAGGTAATGACAGATGGTGAATAAGCAAACTTGTCATGTCATTTGATCAACTAATTATGGTTTTGGACTGCATAGTGCAGTGATATCAAGCCAAAAGCGATCTATATTTGGTACTGATTTGAGAATACCTGGCATGTTGACTCAACTTAATCTCCAGTGTGTAACTTCTTCCACATCAGAAGTCATGATGGAGGAGAATGCTGTTCCGTTTCAGACACTTTGTTGTCATAAATACTGTCGTGATGATGTCAAAGTGAATGCTGCTATCAAAGAAGGCAATGAGGTTGTTGTTTGAGGAGAGGCATACCTTACAACCATCCTGCTTAAGACAGTGATGGATTGCTATGGAATGTTCAAATACAAAAGAAAGTTTTATCAAGTCATAAAAAGCAACGTGGTGGTTAATAATAAGACACAATGGGGAGGCAGAAAAAGAGTCAGAAATATTGACTATCAGAAAAGTTTCTGAGAGTAAAGTGTACTCTCAGTGTCTTTATAGTCTGTTATGCTTTGTGTGTTTAGAATTTAAGGGTTAAAAACACCACTGCAACATAATAGGAAGAGAGTTCTGTTCTTGTGGAGAGGTTCTATTAGATGATTTAATCAGCATTTTTAAAATTCCTGAGTGTCTTTGACGTTTGGGAAATTAAGGCCTGAGAGACACCATCCCTGAGCTCTTCAATTCTAAAAAGCGTTCTGCTTTTACGCAGCACTTCTTACTCGCTTATCAATGGTAACAGGTTTAATAATCCTGGTTTACCCACCTCTCTTAAAAAAAGGAAGACTTGACTGAGTTTTTTCATAATATGCACATATTGTTATTAATGACACTTGATCTACTTAAGATAACATTAAGAAAAAAAAGCAGCCTTTTCTTTTGTATGCTTTAGAATTCAATAAGGCAGATGCTAGGTGCTACTTTTCTGAGGGAAGCAAATAATGTTTAGTCAAGCTACTTGATTTTCCTGCAATTTATGGGATATGATGGTTGCTGCAATTTTAAGATCAAAAAGCCATTCCTATTCATTTGAACACTAATGTCTTTTGGGGTTTTGGGACTTTCTATTAATCCAAAACGTAAAAAGGCTTTAAAAATTCCCAAACTTTTGTAATGTGTTTGAAGGAGTCCATGAAATATGACAGTTCGCTGTGTGAAATGAGTATTGCGGAGAGTCTTGTCAGTAGGGGAGAATTAAGCACATTGGAAATCCATGGATTGCCAGTATTGAGACAAAAATATCTATGTGATGAACTTCAGTATAATGCATCTGAAATGGAGAGGATGTATGTACAAGTATAGAAATATGCAGTTAGAGATTAAAAAAAACTATTATTGAGAAAAAACTACTATAGTATTATAAGAAAGTTTCTAATTCTAGTGTATGAACTCTTTAATGTGTTGGTAATGCTGCTTCATCGAAACTGAAAATAAAAGATGATACGAAAAGAATATTCCCAAAGTGCTATCCATAGACTAGAAATAAATCCCGTCAGCAGTAGCGCTGTACTTTAATCTTTGCATTTTCAAGAATCTGCTTTTTAAAACATCTCTTCATTGTGGGTGTCCTATAGACATCCCGTTGCTATATCCTGTAAAGCAGAGAACGCCTGATAGTTTCTCAGCAGCAGTGGAGAAGCGTCTGCAGCCTTTTCCCGGGTAGGCTGCTGTGCCCTGTGAGGCCACACTGGGGGACAGGATGAGGGCATGCTGGTCACACTTACGCTGTCTGGTTTGGTGACAATAGCTGTGAAAAATGCTTTCTCTTCTAGCTGGTTCTGAAGTTTTATCAAGCTGTGACTTGTGCTCAGGACAGCTTGCTTATTGCTGGCTGCTCTGTGCATCCTACTTCACATCCTTCCTGAAAAACTGTTTTTATGCTGTGATTGATCCAGTCTTCTCTTTGGTAGTAGTTTGTCGTGAGATCTGTTGCCCACTCCTCAGTCTTGCTGTTAGCACCAGGCAAACAGACTCTTTATGGTGCACATTGTGATCGATATTGTATGACTTGCTGGCACCTTCCAAAGGATTTGTAAAGCTGCTGGGTGACATGGAAATTTGTGCTGTATGGCCAGTGACAGACTTACCAAGGTGGTGTGGTCGGGACTGGAGTCTGTGCTCCGGGCTGTTGTGGACCATATATACTGTAGCTTGTCATCAACATAGTTGCATGATGGGCCTTTAATATAGGCTGGTTTATGTATCTATTTTTATACACTCTTTTTTACTATCTAACAAAAATCATTGGGGTTAAGCAGTGGAGTATTTAATACAGTTGGTAATATTTCCCCTAGGAAGGGCTTTCACTGTGGACTAGGTCCGTAAACTGTTACCCTAGATTCTATGCTTGTTAATGTTTGATCATGATTAAATACCTAGAAAATAAGCCCCACTCAGCACAACCAGACTATGGATTAAAACAATAACTATAATCAGATAAGAGTGAAAGCATGTGCATCCAAGTCCTCATACAGGGATGTTTCTGTAGATGATGCTGCAGTAGTTCACAAACTGAGTAAGTTCAAACATGACAAGTTAGCGATCTAAATTTATAACCCATTTGTTGATTGCAGTTAACTACAAATTTTCCAGAGTATTACCTCATTCCCATCTGCCTATTTGCCAGTATATTAAAATATCAATTGTGTGAAACTTTACTGTAATTTTCTGGTGTCCTTAAGCAGGAAGATTATAGAACTCAAATGCCATTCATGTTTTCTCTGACAGGAAAGCTCTTAATTGGTGATAATAAAACCTGAAAAGGTCTTCTAGGCTGAAAACCATTAGAAAAATGAATCAGGGCTAATCTGGGACAAAGACATCACGAAAATTTGCCTCCCAGTCTAATGATAGCATAGGACCCCAATAGTTTTATGAACTGGGTACCAAAATATTATAACGTGCATGGTTTAACTTTTTGCAGCTAACTGAGGCATCTTGTCATGCCGTAAACTCGGGGGGAAAGTCCTAGGAAAAAAACCCTGGGAGGAAGGGAAACATATCTGCTAGGCAATTGGAGAGGCTTCCTGTGGAGAAGCAACGTCTGGTAGGTGTCATACTTTTGATAAATTTTCTAGGAAGCTGTGTCCCTGCACAGCAATGGCAAATGGGTTTCTGAGGTCTAAGAACTTCCTTTCCAGCCTGAGATAAAGTCTTACACTCCAAACTGAGGAAAGAAAGAACATCTGGCAAGATTTAAAACTTGGTTAACATAGAAGCTCCAAAGAAGGAATGGGTTAACTTCCTACAGAATGCTTCCAGGAGTTGTGGCTGGTATGTAACACCATTTTTCTGGAACACATGCATTTCAAGAATATATTTTTGTCGCTCTTCTGTATGTCATATTTATTTCATGCATCTATCGTATTTATGTTTTATAAACTAAAGTTATTGGTCTGTGTTTTCTTAGTCATTCTGAGTTAGGAGGGTTACATATGGCTGATTTTTAGAGACAGTGAAGCATGAGAAAAAGTGAATCAACATGTTCTGTAGCTGTTGTGGATTTTTACTATAAAATCCACAATGGGAGAGAATAGAGCCTAGAAGAGGGGTAGAAAAAAATCTGATTTTGATAATTTAATTCTCCCCAAAGAGCTGTGCAGATCATGCAACTAGTAAACCGCAATTACCCAAGATCAGTATTCAAGTTCAGTGGCTTATTGAATTATATCAGTTCACTGAATGATTAACTTCTCTGTTTTATTACCAGTGCATGGCATAAAGATAGTATACAAATAAAAAAACCCAAAAGATGCCATAGAGTTGATGTATTTCCTCTTTTATCTTTTGTGAACTCTGTTGTTTAGGTAGAGAATCAAGTAATTTTTCCTTGCAGCTGTAGTGGAGATTTTTGGGAAGAGCCAGAGAGTTCCACTTGAATGCAAAGATTTTTATTCTCTGGTAGGAGGCAGCTGTTCTTTAGAAAACCAACCCACAAACTTTACCCAGTAGGTTTCTTGCTTTCTCTCCTCTTTTAGAATGCAGAGAAGTACAAAAATGAAGTCTAGGAGATATTGCCTTATATACAAAATAACAACACCTTTCCTAGGACTCTTTAACAAATGTGTGATCAAGTAGAGGCTGTGCTGTAGAGCGTGAAGAAATGAAGGAGTGATGATATCAGGAGGTAAGTTGGAACCCAGATTTCTTGCTGCCTTGTGGTTTTCTGGCATGCTCGTTCTCAGTGGATTCCTGCACAGATATTGAACTGAAAAACTGCAGGTATATAAACAGCAAAATACTTTGTGTGGGTTTTGAAATTGGAAAACATTTAAGATCAGTTTTATTATGTTCTGCTTTTTACTTCAGAACACATATCTGTAGTGCCATATAAATATTTGAAAAATATCAAGTGGAGATGATGAACTCCTGGCACTTGGTTTTGAGATGTGTATTTTCTAGAAGTCAAAACCAGCTGATCTGTATTATCAACAGAATTACATATTTCCCCAAAATCTTATGCTCCCTACTATCCATGTGGAAGTGAGGGTGTGTGAGTTGTGACTGTGACTCAGGCTGAGTATTAGTCCCTCAAGCTCAGCACTGGCTATTCGCAGCATCATTTGGGGAGCCAAGATAATAAGAAACAGCTTGTGGTTTCAGATTGATTCCTGGTCTCAGGAAGCTGATGCATCCCATGTCCAGCTTCTTTCCAGGCCATTTCCTCAATCACTCTACTCTGCTTTCTTTAAAATAAAAAATACAATGAAGAGTTATTGAATTGAATTGCCATTAATATCTTCTCATTTTAATTTCCCATAGTCTTTCCCATAACGTTTACAGATTACACCTGTGACACGTTCACAAAATAGGCTGTTATGCCTATATGTAAGGAATGGTCTGGAAATCTTGCCTTGGGAGGTTTTGAAAGGTATTCCAAGAGATTTTTTTTGATCCATGTGACTGTTAGGAAGATGTGTGGCATTGGTCTCCAGTCTTAATGAAGTTCTCTAACCCTCAACACCCCTACATCCCCAAATCTTTTAAACAATAGAATACATTTGTGTCAGCAAAAATGGAATTTTCGAAGAATTGACTGTCCAAAGAAGAAATGTTGTTTCCAGATACATTTTTGTATGCTTTTTTAAGACAATAAGATATATCCTGAGGAAGATAATTTTCAAACTACTGGAAAATGGCAACATACATTTTTTTTTATTATTATTATTATGGTTCTAGCATAATTCCATGTGCTATCAATTAAAAGAGGGGAAAATTACTAAAATTTGCAGGGCTGCAACTGGGATGGAGTCATGAATACTTCTACTATTTGCAAATAGCCTTAAATCTCAAATTTTCAGGTAAATTCACATGCTTGAGAATTAAATGTAGAAACCTTTCATCTCCTTAGGAGATATAATTCCATACAGAGAGCAATGCCTTTTTGAGCAGAGTTGAAGACATCAGCTTCACTGTAGCAGCACAAGTAGTGAGTGGGATTACAGGGTTATAATACAATGGCCTGAGAGACCTATTTTAATATCACTAAGAAAAAAGTAAATTGTAATTTCTTTTAATCCTCTCATAGGAGATTAATTAAAGGTTTTGTTTTTTTGAGACAGTACTGGCAGTACAGTAGGAGCAGAATAAGTTGGTGTGAAATTTGCATGTTACAAAGTGCAAAATATTTACATTTTGAAAAAGTGTAATTTGATGTGTTTTTCTCTTTAGCTGTTTAAACAAATTTGACTTTAATAGTGAGCAAGTATTGGGAACTTGGAAGATCTCAAAATGTACCCTATTTCTTAAAACCAAGTTACGAGTATTTCATTTGGAGGATGGAAATTTCATATTTTACAATACCTATTTTGATTAATTGCTTTAGATACAAACTTAGAGCTGAAAGAAGGAAAATAAAATATTTTGGTGATATAAACAAAGTGGTATCAAACTAGACAGCACTTTCTTTTTATCCCGTGTCTTTTTTTGATAAGTATTGTTACTTTAGTGTTGAAATTAAAGCAAACAAACAGTTCAGTAGTTTGAGCATGTAATGCTCAGTGGGCCTGTGAATTGTACTGAGTGTGGAGTGAATAGGTATGGGGAAATGTGTTGTTTTGGTTGATCGTATGGAATGTAACACATTTTCGTCAAAACTCAATTAGTGTACTGCTGTTTCCCTGTAGTACAAATATGAGTAACTCACTTTTTATGGGTTTTTGTTTAGCTTCAGGTGTCATCTTGCTGTTTGTCGGGGAAGCTCTTAAAGCATTACCATTCAAAGCACAACTGTTGTATTACTGCAAAGAAGCAAATAATCTAAGAAAGAGATCGTCTCATTGTTAAGGCAGGTGGTCAGGTCTTCAGAAGGATGGATTCACTTCCCAGCTCTACCACTAACTTTCGTGTTATCTTTGTCTCAGGAAATCAGGAATTCCAGTGCTGTTCTCACAAGGCTCTGAAGATGTTTTCCGTTACCGGGATGTTTGTCATTTGACACCTCAAATAGCATAGGAACATTAATGCTTGTAAGATGTTCTGAGATGCTCATTACTGTCTATGACATTGTCATCATAACCATTCTTAATTACTAGAAAAAAAGATGATACAGTTAAAAATAGCATGGCACAGTTAAACAGGAAATAAGAACATTTCTTGAATCCATTCTTTCAGCCAAAACAAAATCAGAGAGAGATGCAGATCGTGAACTACCCTATGATTCATCCCCAAAGCCTAACGTTAATAGTGCCCTATGTTTTGTAATTTGTTCAAACTTTGTTTTTAGAGAAGAGAAAATATCTGTGCGGGTGTTAGATATGTTCTGCTACTTGCTGGAAAAGTGGAGTAGTCTGATTTGTATTTCTATGGTTAGGTCATTTCTTATTCTTAGATCCATATGGTACTCTTTAAATATTAAAAATATTCCTGAAGAATAACTTTTAAAGTAAACTTTCACAGATGGGCTTTGGTAAGATGTCAACAAACATGACCTTTCAATCTCTAGTGCAAATGGCAATAAAAACCTAGCCTATCTAATCTGCCTGCAAATAGCTGTAGCTTCACTGATCTAGTCTAATCAAAGGAACAAGCCCACAGGGGTTTAAAGGATTTCTTGCTGTTGCTGCAGCCATTAATTTAATTGCTAGAGTACAGTGAACTCTCAGAGTACAGTAAATGTTTGGATCTGCAGGGACATAAACAGCTGAACCCTTGGAAGAAAATCTAAAGCAAATAGGGTTTTCTCTGCAATTAGTGTTGTCTTAAAGTATGTTTTAAAAGCAAGCCCCAGTGGAGCTGACATGAGTTATCATCTGCATTTCCATGTGATGTACCGCTAGTTGTTCCAACATGTCCTGCAGTAACTCCAGTGAATGGGCTGAAACTACCAAGTGGAACCTGAGACATAACTTGTGCCACTAGTGCACGTGGGGGTGGTAATGCTCATCCCATCATCTGCCTTACTGCTGCCATCCTCCTCCTCTTAAAATTATAGTTTGAATTCTGAGATGCTTTCCCCCTCAAGGATGTATTTTCAAGGTGCTGCTGAACTTTTAATTACATTTAAAGCTAATTACTAGACAGGGCAATGCTTGAATTATTAGTGGAATGTAAAGAACTGATGATATGGAGGAAAAAGGACTTCTTGTCGAACAGAAAGTGCTCTTAACTGCGCAAGTCTGAAATTATTCCAGCTTGAGGAATGTTTCTGAATTTTAATTTTTTGTGGTGCTTCTCAAAGCAAAGTTGCCGTCTTTTCTGTCTCAAAGCTATTTTAGTTTTGGTATTAATTTTAATAGAAGCGTGGCTTTAGCAATGGTTGTATAAGGTGTCTTTTTCTTTTCTTTTAATCAAGAACAGAAAATTATTGTTGTTTTCAAGAAAAATTGTTCATCTGTAAAAGTTTGCGAGCACTTTACCGGTCAGCAAAGTTGGGTGTTTTCCCTTTTGGCAATGCACATTCCCACTTATGGAATGATGAATCGATTTCATTTAATAATGCAAATTGGCTTGAGACAATGCCAAGTTTAGAATAAAACAAAAAAAATCTTATTGGGTCAGAGTTTAAGTTACCCTCTACCTGATCTCCATCTCTGCTCTAACACGTGTCCTTGTTTTGTTGTCCTGCTGCTGGCAGGCGTAGGAGTTGGGATAGCTACTGTCAAGTCTGTAGAGTTCATGTGGTAGAGGAAGGTTGTATGTGGATGCAGATGTCTCTCTGTTTGGTCGGACAGTTCATCACTGAAAGGAGTAGATTTTAAAATCATTTGTAGGTGGAAATGCGAGATCCCCAGTACAGTTGTAGATTCTTAATATGTTTGTGTGAGATTTTTGGATGGTTGGATGAGCAAGGATTTATTTTTAGTGTATGAAACATGGTTGTGAATTCTAATTAATGAGTTATGCATACTGGAGACTTAATTTAATTGTATCTTGCAGTGTTGCAAAATATTTAGGAAAATCAAGGCTTTCTATGATATCTTTTTAGTGCAGAGTGTGAGAGTACAAATGTACTAAGGCATGCATGTGTCTGCTTTTTTTTTAATGGACAATTGAAGACCTGCTTTTGGTTTCCGTTTCTCATCAACAAACCCCACTGACTTTTTCTCATAATGAAGGACAAGCAGTGTAGTGCTCCCTCCCAGCTTCGCAATGTCATACAGTTCATTCCTTTCCGCCTTGTGTACCTTAGGCAATTTTATGAAATGTATTTCTCACTGGGCTTGGCTAATCCAGTGGAAGCACTAATGAGAAGGTTTAAAAAAAACAGTAAAAATTGTCAAGTTCATTTATAGATCAGATGTGACTACTGAAATGCAGGAAAATTCTTGGGAAAACTGTTACTGCCTGACTCTAACAGTGCAATCCAAATTACAATCTTTTACAAAAGTACACTTGAAAGAACCCCTAGCTTGCCAGCAGAACCTCCACAGAGGGCTGTGTGGAGCCCTCCATTGGATCATGCTCGTTTTTCTTTAATGCAAATGACTTTACAGTTTAGCTATTCAGTGAACAGCATTGCACCAATGTGTCCCAAAATGGGGTTTGGAAGCTTTCTTTGCAGTACGGTGCAGTCCTTGGAGGAACATGCTTTGTGCGTCGGATGTCTCACACGTCTATAAAAAAATGTAAGAACTAAAGGTAGGATTTAAGAAGTGTTTAGGCACTGAAGATGCAGCTGATTATCCAACAATACCTTCAGAATTACTTTGATGCATATTAAGTTCTAACAAAGACCTTTCATAGTAATTTCTGACCACAGGCAATATTTTCTGAGGAGAAAAAGAAGTGCTAAGTATCATTTAATGTGCACTTGATTTTTGTTTGTGTTGTGCTGCTTCAGAAGGGAATTAATTTCTATATGCTGACATTGTAATCTAGGACAGCAGTATTGATATACTTAAAATCAGTCAGGTATAGAAGTAAGAAAATTCCAACAGTGCCCTCAAATTTTTAAAAAAAGTTTGCTCAGGCATATAGTAATTAAACTGTTCATGACTGCATGTAATTACATCATTATGTAAACAGTCCTGTTACTGTAATTTGGATCATTGGAGGGCAAAGTGTCAAAATCTCTGTAATGATGTTTAATTCCATTTTAACATTTCCTAGAGGAATCGCTTTGAGTTTATTTTCAAACCACAAAACTTAGAAAATCCCTTGAAGTTTGTGTGAACTACGTAAGATACAACTACGTTTCTGAATTGGTTTGATAATGCAATCATTAGTTTGCCATACATTCTGACCTACTTCTTTGATTCTAACAAACATGCAGGAGTTATAATAACCTAGTTCTTTTAGATTTTCTCAGTACCTTTAGGAGCTTAAATGTGGGATAAAGTTACTTCATTTTTCACATGAGTACATACTTTCACTGTTTTAGTTCGCAATCACTATGCAGAAATATTATGTGTTGGCGTGAGCTTTTGCTTTGAAATACAGTATAGGAAGTGCCATTTGACTCTTTAAGTCTGTACAACATTCTAATGTGGCTTTTATTGTCCATGCTGTGCTCTCATTTGTTTAGTTTAAAAAAAAATAAAAAAGAGGAGTGTATTTTAAAAAAAGATGTACCTTGAGAGCTATAAATATGCATGTGGATTTCCCCCCTTCAGTTAAGATCTTTTTCACTTTGCAGAAATGTTCTAAAAAGTAACCATATTCCTGGAATGATAATTCTGAAGGCTTTTTATTAATTACTATTGTGCTATCATTAAATCTTAAGATATTTAAAGGCACTTCTTAGAGTTGGATTTCTCATATGAAATGAGTAACTGTGTGGTTTTGTTTTTCTAATAGAAGATTTAATCTTTGTTGCTCACAAGAGTCTGAACATTGAATTCAGTAGGCTTTGAATCAAGATGTAAAATAGGATTAAAAGTTGCACTGAATCTTACCAGACATGAGGTCAGGTCTCAGGTCTTCCAGTGACCGTCTTTGACACTGACACTGACAAGATTTTTGCCTCTTCCTGCCTCATTTTCTCTGTTTTAGCAATAGTGAAACTATAGTCACAGTTGGTAGAAGTTTCAAGCACTGAGATTTCACTTAGGTCCTGAAATGAGGCAGTGGAAGAAGCGCCAATTTCTCCATGGATGATAGAGTGAGCCTAAAGCAGCAGGATTGCTAATTAGACAGGATATAATCCTCTGTGTCTTGGTTTCTCCACATACCGGGACAGAATAATTGTTTCACTTCCCTCCCATGTTTTTTAAGAATGTACTCATTAAATTGTAACCTTTTTGAGACAGACTCTCCCTTATTATGCATGAAGCATATTAAGGAGCTATTTTTAGTATAAATTAAGATATAAATTAATAAATAGTTTGGGTTTAAAAGATGAATAAAACCTGTTAATTTCTTTAGCAGACACGTGCTTACTCTGGAAGCCAGAGAGATGGTTTAAAATTTGTACACAAAGTTTGTATATTTCAAAGTGCATAAAATACCCGTTCTGTTCTCATCAAGAAGGAAAGTTACCTAATAAGTTAGAACACCAGGTAGCTTTGATTCCTTCAAGAATACTAGCCTTCAATATAGCTAGCCATAGCTCTGTCTATAATTGACCTCTTGGGATGTCTGTTTTGTTGTTTGTGCAGTGGACAGGGTGAACGTGATGACAAATTATTAGCTAGCACAACAAGCCAACAGACTACTCGCGTATAAAAAAAGCTTGATCCTTTTCACAGGCTTAATTATAGTATACGTTCATTGTATGTTAGGTCCTAGGGACCCAGCCTGGAAATCAGGAGTGCTATTATACTAATTACAACAGAGACACAGAACAAAAGATGTTCGTGCCCCAAAAAGACAAGAGTGCAAATTATACGCAAATTGTATATAGTTTCTTTAATAGTAGTGTGTATGAATAGTAAATGCACATTGTCCCCTGACCTTTCTATATACAGAGCTTTGCACATATAAAGAAAAGAATTGAAAGAAAATTACTTTACCCTACCAGATTTGAAAGGCAGAGACAAACCAGTGCTTATGGAAAGACAATTTATAATCTAAGTGCCAGGAAGATGTCTTTATTTGCTAGAATGCAGCATCAAAGTGGACAAGAGAGACTGCAGGAAAAAGGCGGCTTTCCAGATTCCTTGTAAACATAATGTAAAATGTCCTAGTAACTTGTTAGATGAGAGGGGGCTGCAGGTTTCAAATGCCAAGAAGTCACTGAAATGCCTATTGGCTAAAAGGAAGGAAAACGAGATAGCATGGGCTTTTAAAACTTGGAAAGGTTTTGACTGCCAGGCTTAGAATAATGAAAGACTTTATTTCATAGTGAAAATACTAGTCGTACAAGAAGGCAAGAAGCTTATAAAGACTTTATGAGGAATATTTAGCACAAAATGAGGAGTAGATGAGCCAAGTATCCCAGGATGAGAATAATTAGAAGAAAGCCAGCAGTCTAAAGACAAACAATTAGAAATTGGCATACATCCAGCTGCTACAAAGTCAGGTTATTCTAGGGCAAGAAATATACCACTGTATACTGAAATTACAGTCAGCTTATCTTAAGCAGCAGCTTGTATCCAGGCAGTGTGTGGTGTTCTGTTCTGAACAAACAGAAGCCGTATCTCACTGGCAGAAGAATCAAAGATAAATTCATATGTGAAGGTGCCACTCGTCAGGAATTATGTATTTCAACA